>JANAVB010009998.1:1755099-1835888 GCA_029216955.1 Iris pallida | reverse complement strand
TGCTGTGCGCTCTTTAGCGCAACGTAGTAGACCCCATATGCTGCCTTTTGGAGCGTATGTCTTGCATACGCTCGCTTGCTTGACAAGGAGTCGTATGGAGTCCATACGCTGCCTTTTTCGAGCGTATGACTTGCATACGCTCACTTGGATAGCCATGAGTCGTATGGAGTCCATACGCTGCCTTTGGAGGCGTATGACTCGCATACGCTCGCTTGTGTGACAAGGAGTCGTATGGAGTTCATACGCTGCCTTTTTGGAGGCGTATGACTCGCATACGCTCGCTTGTGTGACAAGGAGTCGTATGAAGTTCATACGCTGCCTTTTTGGAGCGTATGTCTTGCATACGCTCACTTGTGTGACAAGGGGTCGTATGGACCTCATACGCTGCCCTTTGTGAGCGTACGCTTACCTGAGCGTAGGCTTACCTGAGCGTAGGCTTACCTGAGCGTAGCTTGACTTGAGCGTAGCCTGACCTGAGCGTATGACTTTTGCACTGAGCGTATGGCCTTGGCTGACTTGGTCTTATGTCAGCATGTCACTTTGGTTTTATTTTCCTTAAGCTTGGCTCTTCTATAGCCCTGTATATTGATATTTTATTAGATATTTTACGCCCATTTTATATCCTTACGCCTTTTGTCATGAACTTGATAATCATAAATTTATTTAATAGGTTTGTTAATAATAATTGAACACGACATGGCAGGACAAGCATACCTGACATGATTATCTCGAATTGCTGTTGCGACGGCTAACGTGACATGAACCGACAAGAATGACTAACCTGGACACCGTGGATGATTGCGTTTGCACAATAAACCAGTATTGTCTTGAATCATGTCTAGGATGGGATCCCTGAGTACCACGGTCAGGGATACCTACTGTAATTAACTAAGAGTAATAAACTAGAATAATTCAGTAGACATGAAGAGATTCCCAGCTACAGGCAATCCCGTTATCTGGGCGCATTAAGTAGACTTGTAGCCTACCGACGAGTAGGGCACACTTCCAGCACACAGTCATGTGGTGCATCCTTCATAAATGGACATTCGACCTGGATAACTTGGATGGTCTGCAGGGCTTGTGGCGGTTGAAATAATCTCATTGCATCTTTCTAGTAACTAGGCCTGTGATAACCCTAGCTAGTTAAAGTATCAAGCCGTACTTTTGATTGGTCGTGATTGATTGAATGAAGTTATTCCAGCTTAGTCTTATCCTGATCCTGTGCAAGATCGTGACAAGACACGATTATTGATGCTTGCCTTAACAATAACGATCGGGGGACCAGTTCTGTTCAGGCGAAGGTTACAACCCCGGTCCTTGTTTGGTTTAAGGGTTATAACCTGGCTCTCGGAACAGTTCTGTGTCTTCCCTTCGGTTATTGTCTTATTTGTACCCCGTGCCATGCTTGTCATGTTCTATCTTACTTCAGCAACATGATTATCTATAATGGCCTTAACAATAAAGATCAGGAGTCCAGTTCTGTTCAGGCGAAGGGTTACAACCCCGGTCCTTGTTTGGTTTAAGGGTTGTAACCTGGCTCCCGGAGCAGTTCTGTGTCTTCTCTTCGTTTATTGTCTTATTACCTTATCTATAGTATTTGAGACGGATTTCCATTCAGGTGAAGGATTGCAACCCCGGTCCTTGTTTGGTTTAAGGGTTGTAGTCTGGCTACTTGAATGGTTTCCTCGTACTCAATTATTGTTGTTATTTCTGATAATTTAACTTTAATGTTCCTTACTATATGCTGGTTTTAGTTTCTAAGTGAAGCCTCCTTTATGGCACTTGCTCTTTCTGGGGTCTGACCCAGCTGGTTTTGTGTGGCCAGATATCAGAGCAGCTCCAGAGGATCCACCGATCTTCCAGCCAGATGGTGACCACTAGACGGAACCCTGGCAACGAGTGGGTTTCTTTTTGTCCTTCCACTTATTTGTAAAAATTATTCTTTTGAGGAGTTTAGCCGGCGAGCACGTGTTAGCTCGATTGCATCTTTATTTATTGTCTGCCTACGGGCTGTAACATGATTAACAGATCCTAGGGTTGATCATGTATGACTAAACTCTTGCTAGTCCTAACATTTTATAACGACTAGCTTCATGATCAGCTGAATATGTAATGTTTGGGACGCCTTACTATTGTATATTTAATGATCATACATCTTGTGACTTTTACTTACTTGCTTGTGATTGAGACACTAAGCTTGGTCATGACCTTAAGAGACTGTTGGCTTGTAGATAAACCCTCATGTATCTAGACAGCCGTGACCGTATAGCGAGATGGATTCCATTTCATATACGTAGCTGACTATGTCTGCCCCCGCTCTCCAGTATTCTGGTTCTGGGGCGTGACAGAAATACTATGTATAAAAAAAAGAGACAATGAAAATAAAGTTTCCTTTATATTTATTTTTGTTCAAGACAAAAGATTAAGGACGAGGGCCACTCCCTTCCTTATTGAATACATAGTCAGCCAATGCATAGAAGGCATCGTTTCCTGAACTCATGAAAAATTTGCAGACAGCCATCCTCGATGCTTCTTCACGAGTTTTTCCTGGCTCTACTAAGAAAGCAAGAATATCTTGGGGTGGCTTGGGCGTAGAAGAGCTTCCACCTATTTTGGTTGGGCCTGATACAGTGGGTTCAACGGGGCACGTCTCAACGATGTCCTCAACTTTCCTGGAGACTTCATTCTTTTGCTGCATATCCTTGGAAGACATTTCCAATAGAGGAGTGGAAATAAGAATGAAATATACAAAGAGTTTTCGCCTATTTATAGGAGAGATCTGTTGATGGACCAGTCTCTGAAAACAACCTTTCATTCCCGAAACGGTCTATCCGTCCATTCTATCGGGTTCATTCAGTTGATTATGGAATTGAATCAATGTTCTCTTTTCCCGAAAGTTACGTTGATTCATTCATACATTGATATGGACCTATATGCTCATGACATCTGTCTCCTTATTCCGCGGCTACCAAGGTTTGGTTAAGCTGGTTTCTTGTCCCGGGAGAGGGATTTTAAATCTTATTTTATCAGCTGATTAAAAAGTGGGATTCGTTATTTTCATGTCTTCATGACCTCTAAATATTAAATCCAATTACTTTTCTTATCTATCATTTCCATCCGACCTCTGCATAGAAATTAATCTAATTTTCTTTTGAGTCCTTATATACTGTCATGTCCATATTACCTCTGATAGTATTGTATACTCTAAAAACAGAAAACAAGATTTCATTATCTATCATGTCCATATCACATCCACATAGATACAAATCATTGAGCATAGAAGACTTATCATTTTCATTCACATATCATCAAAAAAGTCTATTACATTTCTTAGACTTTCTTACAAGTTATAATAGAAATCTATTACATTCTTGGATTTTCATTCTATACACACAACGATAGCCTAATGGAGATCTATTCTTCTTTGGATCTTCTTCGTCGGATTCGTTGTTGGTGTCAATTCCTTGCTGTCCAAGCCTTTGTGGCGACCAGAACAGAAGGAATCAAACTCTGGTCTTCTCTCAGACGAGAGGAGAATCCCAGAGTGTGGCAGCCCGAAGACATGTTGCTGCCAATACAACTGGTGGAGGAGTGGCGGCACCTCAAAGGAGATAGGAATGTATCCAGCATTGGGATACAATTCCTAGTCCTGCCGTGAAAAGAACTCTACTACCCGATTTCTCGAGATAGAGTTGACTCCACCATCCAACTCTCCGTGTATAAAGGCTCTTCCTACCAACAGAGGAAGACTCTTTATCTCATAAAGACTTCTGAGTTGTCTGATTTGCGCGTCAAAAGCGCATAAGCTCCCCGATGTTGATGTCAGAAGGACGCTCTTCACAGTGTCAAAGTCACCAATGCCGGTTCTGGAAAAGCTCTTTAGCCAAACTTCTGCAGAAAACAACAAAGAAGAAGTGTTTTAAACAGAAGTACCAACAGATGCGTATGAGACGCTAACTAAACAGATGCTCATGCGTCTTGTTCATCTTCAACAGACTATAAGGCATTTTACGCCAGCGTCTCAGGTATATCACTATTCAGCAAGGCTTTTACGCTAGTGCTTCAGCAAGGCTTTTATGCTAGTGCTTCAGCAAGGCTTTTACGCTAGTGCTTCAGCAAGGCTTTTTACGTCGGTGCTTCAGGTGTACCACTATTCAGCAAGGCTTTTACGCCAGTACTTCAGAAAATTCAAAATGCAGATAATTGCTTACGATCAGACTTACCACTTAGGTCAAATGGTTTGGCTCTAATAGTGGATGAAGCTACATCTGGTGATCGGGCGTACAAAGGAACGCCATTGGAAAGCATCGCCATTGTCATTTGTTGGAGAACGACATTGCAAAAAGCTATCTTCAGAGGAATGAGAATAAGAATATATAAAACATTCTCGGCTATTTATAAAGACTGAAGAAACTGTTGGGAGTCTATTTCGGGAAAAGATCCTATTAAAAGGCTCTCGTGACCACAAGACAAACGCCACGTGTCGGTTTGTTTCTTGGGAATGAACAACCATAGAAGCAGTCAAAAGAAGTGTTGAACAGTTCTATGTACCATCAGACGAGATTAACATCAAAACTTTATTTATAAAAAGGGGGGAGTGGACCCCTACATATAAGAGAGTCGCAATACATGGAATGTCATTTTTTCTCTCCTTCGTCGGACTGACGAAGGGAGGCACCTAACTCGCGCATGTTGCGAATCCCGGAGCGACGCATCAGATTTAAAAATGCTTCTGCAGTTCCTGAGCCATCATATGCAGTCGGGGGACCACCATCGATGCGACTGAAGACTGCTGGAGTTAATCCGAAGCACTCTACAAAGCTGCGTGCTCGCTCAAAGTCAATCCTTGAGCCCGAAGCCTCTTCATTGTTAATCTCCTTCTTTGGCGCCATGTCACTATGGAGATGAATGACAAGAGTGAAGAATTTCTCCTCATTTATACGATTAAACCAACTCTCCATATTCCTCATTGGAAACTGTTCATTATTAATGCAAACTCCGGGAAGCGAAAAGGCATTCGTAAGTGTTGACCGACACTATTGGAAATTACGCCGACTGTTGGATGTCCCCGCTTTTACGCGGATGACTGTTGCATATCCCGAATTTTACGCTGACTGGTCAAAACTCAATTTTTACGCTTCTGTTCAAAGTATTCCAAATTTTGGAGATATTTGAAAACTTTGAAGGGGGTCTTGTAGGAGCGTAAAAAGTGCTTCAAAGAAAGAGTCAAAGTGATAGATCATTCTACTCCAATTGATCTACTTTACGCTGCATAGAGGCTAAATACTTTACGCCCAAGACAAGGCTATCAGGCAGATCATTTTACGCTCAGGTCTACACCCATGACTTTTACGCCAAGGGCAGATCAGCTACTTTTACGCTGGACAAAGCTGTCAAGTCTCGCATTTAATGCAAACTCTGACATGGAGATATTAATGATGGCATATATCACAAAAATCAAAGGAATTTGTTTTTACACAGAGACCAATGTTGGTTTAGTATGTGGATTGAGCTACTTTACGCTCACACTATGGCTCCTTTACGCATGAAGACTATACGAGCCTTTACGCTCAACAGTTGACGTGTGCGTAAAGTCTATTTGAGCTACTTTTACGCTCAAGGTTATTTAACAACCACTTTACGCAGGAAGTCTATGACAGGGCTGTTTTACGCCTAGTCCACTGCTTTACGCTCAGAGTACATTGGGGTCGTTTTACGCCCTATTCTTCTTCATCAGTTGAGAACGTGGTCTCTACATGGCTTTCATGCTACACATCTCGAAGAACGTGTGTACGTGCATCCTATCCTTACTAAAATGATGGGACACGTGTCAACATATACAGACGATGACTTCAGTCGTGGGTGACAGTTGTTAGCGTAAAGGCGGAACTTTTGCTGAGTTTTTACGCACAAGAGCCCAAGTCTATAAATAGACTGATTTTTCTCACATAACAGACACACAGAGACAGGAGAAAAGACAGAGAGATTAGAACTCAGAGATTTTTTTTCTCTGGAGCATTTTTCTTCAGCCTTTCTTTCAGAACAGAGTGAAGCAAAGCAGGAAAGCATTCGGCCTCGCCATCAGTGCCCAAGTGCATCGATACCTTTCTAGTGACTTAGTTCTTCCAAGTTGTTCATCTTCAAGCAGCGATCTTCATCATCATCGTATGGTCCAAGGAACAAAGTGATCATTTACAGATCAGACTTCTACAGCAATACTTTTCCAGAATCAAATTTGTACTTTTTCTCGTTTTATTTTCAAAATCCGATTTCCAGGCATTTTGTTAAGTGAAACAGGGTTCATCACCAGTATCCCGGGCTTGCTATAGAGTGAACCCCAAGGAGGCCGTAGAGATGAAAGAGCAGATTGATGACCTATTGAAAAAGGGTTTCATTCGATCTAGCGCTTCTCTATGGAGAGCGCCAGTGCTCTTTGTGCCTAAGAAGGATGGTACAGTTCGGTTATGTATTGACTACCAGGCCTTGAATGCCATCACCATTAAGAACAAATATCCTCTGCCCAGGATAGATGATTTGTTCGACCAGTTGAGTGGGGCGAAGATGTTTTCCAGGATAGACTTGAGATCCGGGTACCACCAGGTGAAGGTCAGGGCAGCAAACATCCAGAAGACGGCGTTCAACACGAAGTACGGGCAGTACGAGTTTCTGGTGATGCCATTTGGTCTCACAAATACGCCAGATGTCTTTATGAATTTGATGAATAATACATTTCACCAGTATCTGGATAAGTTCGTCGTAGTATTTATCGACGACATCCTGATATACTCGAAGACGCCGAAGGAGCATGCAGAGCACTTACGGATAGTTTTGGGGATTCTGAGGCAGGAGAGATTGTATGCAAAATTGTCGAAGTGTGAGTTCTTTTTAGACCGAGTGGATTTTCTCGGCCATGTAGTTACTGGAGAGAGAATCTCGGTGGATCCTAGGAAGATTGCTGCAGTTGAGACATGGAAGGCTCCGACGTCAGTTTCAGAGATCAGGAGTTTTCTGGGTTTAGCCGGCTATTATAGAAAGTTCGTCCAGGACTTTGCTAGGATAGCTGAATCCATGACGAAGCTGACGCGGAAGGACGCAGAGTACATCTGGTCAGAAGACTGCCAGGCAGCGTTTGAGGAGCTGAAGAGGAGGCTGACGATCGCTCTAGTTCTAACTTTACCTTCAGGTTCTGGAGGTTTTACCATATCCAGCGATGCTTCAGGAAAGGGGCTAAGATGTGTCCTACAGCAGCATGGGAAAGTGATTGCTTATGCATCTAGCCAATTACGGACTTATGAGCGGAATTATCCTACCCAAGACCTAGAGTTAGCTGCGGTGATCTTTGCACTCAAGTTATGACTTTACCTTCAGGTTCTGGAGGTTTCACCATATACAGCGATGCTTCAGGAAAGGGGCTAGGATGTGTCTTACAGCAGCGTGGGAAAGTGATTGCTTATGCATCGAGGCAATTACGGAATCATGAGCAGAATTATCCAACCCATGACCTAGAGTTAGCTGCGGTGATCTTTGCACTCAAGTTAGGGTAACATTACTTATACGGAGAGCGTGCAAAAAATCTTCACTGACCACAAGAGCTTGAAGTATGTGTTCACGCAGAAAGAGCTGAACATGAGGCAAAGACGATGGTTGGAGTTGATGAAGGACTTCGACATCGATTTATAGTATCATCCCGGAAAGGCAAATATGGTGGCGGATGCGCTGAACAGGCATCCGATGGCATGGTATCTGATGATAGATCGGCATTTGCGGGAAGATCTGGAGAAGCTCGGTATCGAGCTAGTTCGGCTAGGATCAGTGATACAGATGATGGCGCTTGACATTCAGTCAGGTTTGATGGAGCAGATCAGGGAGGCACAGTCTACAGATGAGAGCCTTCGCAGACTTCGAGCCCAGGCTTTAGCTAGATTGCTGGATGACTTTACTGTAGCAGAGGATGGATCCTTGAGGCATGTCAGCCGATTGTGCGTGCCGAAGGGAGAGCTGATAGAGGCAGTCTTACAGGAGGCACACCGATCGAGATATTCTATTTACCCTGGTGATAACAAGATGTACAGTGACTTGCGGAAACATCTTTGGGGGTACGGGATGAAGAGGGATGTATCACGTTTTATTTCAAGATGCCTAGTTTGCCAGCAGGTCAAGACGGAGCGCCAGAAGCCAGCTGATCTATTACAGCCGTTACTGTCACGCCCCAGAACCAGAATACTGAGAGCGGGGGACAGACACAGCCAGCTACGTACATTGAAGTGAATCTCACATCGCAATACGGTCACGGCTGTCTAGATGCATGAGGGTTTACTACAAGCCATCAGTCTCTTAAGGTCAATAACAAGCCTAGTGTCTCAATCTCAAGCAACAAGTAGATATAACAAGATGGTAGATCATCAGACATACAAAGTAAGGCGTCCCATACATTACATATTCAGATGATCATGAAGCTAGAAATACGAAGACTAGCAAGAGTTTAAGTCATACATGATCAACCTTCGGATTTGTCAATCATGCTACAGCCCGTAGGCAGACAGTAAATAAAGTTGCAAACGAGCTAACACTTGCTCGGCGGCTAAATGCCTCAAAAGAATATTTTTACAAGGGAGTGGAAGAGCAAAATAAAACCCACTCGTTGCCGGGGTTCCTTCTAGTGTTCACCATATGGCAGGAAGGTTGGGAGATCCTCGGTAGCTGCTCCGAAATCTGGCCATACAAAACCAGCTGGGTCAGACCCCAGAAAGAGCAAGTGCCACAAAGGAGGCTTCACTTAAGAACTAAAACCAGCATGTCAGCACATAAGTCATAGTTGAAATAATCATAAGACATGAGTTAAAGAAAACATGATGATAAACGATAAGATAACTAAAGGACTATTCCGGTAACCAAGTTACAACCCGTAAACCAAACAAGGACCGGAGTTGTAATCCTTCACCTGAACAGAACTTAGCCTCGAACTAATTATCGATAAAGTAAAGCATAAGCAAGCATGTCCGAAGGTATCCATGCACTGGATCCGGGCAAGACTAGACAAGATAGGACTCCATCCATCATTCACGGCAAAGCAAGAGTACGACTTGATACTTAACTAACTAGGGTTATCACAAGCTTAGTTACTAGCAAGATGCAATGAGGTATGCCTACGGCCACAAGCCCTGCAGACTATCCAGGTTATCCAGATGCAGGGTTCAAGCTTAGAGTTATCATGCCTTGTAAGGTGACTTGGATGCAACACACGATAGTGTGCATAGTAATCGTTTCATGTAGTACCCCACATAACAGTGAGCTGGAAATGTGCCCTACTCGTCGGCAGGCTACAAGTCCATCAAGGAAGACGCACAGATAACGGGATTGCTTATAGCCGGAATACCTCTCTATATGCTCTACTTGATCAATCTAGTCGTTAACCTAGTCAGATTCGGTATGAATCCCTGACCGTGGTAACCAGGGATACATGTCCTAGATATGATGCGAGACAAGACTGGTTGCTTATACAGGCATATTCAATACAATCATCCACGGTGTCAAGAATTCACTTAGCATGTCAGGTTAGCCGTCGCAACAGCGTATCAAGGTTATCGTGTCAAGATTACTTATCAAGGCAAGGGTGCGTCACGACGGACCACCATCAAGTATTATCATGTCAAATTACTGGTCAAGAGTGCACCACGGTGGATCACTAATCATGCAATTCCATCAGTAAGCCTTGGTCCGATTAACATTCATTAATACTGTCATGATCATATCGGGTTCATGTCAAGTTTATATCAAGGCGTAAGGATGTAAAATGGATGCAAATTCATAAAAGGGGAATATGGGGATATAAAGCACTCAAAAGGGGGGGAAGCAAGAGGTAGCGTACGCTCAGGACAGCATACGCAAGGGTCATGCGTACGCTCAGGCCAGGGCACGCAAAAGATACGCTTCCAACAGGAAGCGTACTCAAGGCTGCGTACGCAAAAGTCACGCTTCCAACAGGAAGCGTACTCAAGGCTGCGTACGCAAAAGTCACGCTTCCAACAGGAAGCGTACTCAAGGCTGCGTACGCAAAAGTCACGCTTCCAACAGGAAGCGTACTCAAGGCTGCGGCTCAGTGGCGTAAGCTAAAAAGCTCTGCATACTGCTCACTGTCTTCTCCAAACCAGTAAGAACTCCATGGTTAAATCCAAAGCTTCAAAATTTCATAACTTGGTCAGAACAAGTCCAAATCCAACTTTTCAAAGGTCAAAATTGGGTAGAAGAAAGTTTCCCACCACATGGAACAATCAAAACTTGAAAACAAAGAAGTTTGATAGATCAAAACCACCAAATCTGAAAATAACAAATTTCTAGATCTACAATATTTAAAGCCTCAAAATGGGAAATGAAAAGTTCTAATGTATCATAGAAACATGAGGAGAAGCTAATGGAACAATAAAATGGCTCTCTTGTAGAAGCAAGTTGTGCTTGCCTATAGGTGTGGAGAGTTGGGTGGAGAAAGAAGAAGAAGAATTTAATGGAGGAAGTAATGAAGAGAGAGAGAGTGTTGGTAGAGTTTTTATGAGGGTGGGATGTGGTGTGTTGAGGGTGGAGCATAGGCTAAGGTGTTCCAATACACATTAAACCAAACCGAACCAACCCAAACCAATTAAAACCGAGCCATCCCAAAATAAACCAAGTTAAACCATTACATGCTATGATGAACCTAATCAAGATTAAACTGAAATTAGCTAGCCAGGCAGGAAAAAATAAAATACATGTCAGGATTCCATATACGTTTACTGGAAATACGTAGAACGAAAAACGGGGGTGACAGTTACCCATTCCCGAGTAGAAATAGAAACACATTACGATGGACTTCGTCTCAGGGCTTTCTCGTTCCCAAGGAGGAAAGCATGCCATTTGGGTTATCGTGGACAGGCTGACGAAGTGTGCACACTTCATACCCTTCAAGGTGGGGCTTTCCACTGAGAAGTTGGTAGAGCTATACATGCAGCAGATAGTGTGCTTGCACGGAGTACCAGTGAGCATCGTGTCGGACAGAGATAGCAGATTCATGTCCCACTACTGGAGGAGCTTGCAGGAGGAGTTGGACAGTCGGCTCAAGTTCAGTACGGCGTACCACCCGCAGACAGATGGACAGTCTGAGAGGACGATACAGACACTGGAGGATATGCTGGGGACCTGCGTACTGGACTTTGGCGAATCATGGGAGAGCCATCTGCACTTGGTAGAGTTTTCATACAACAAAAGCTACCAAGCCAGCATCAGTATGTCTCCTTTCGAGGCACTATATGGACGACGGTGCCGTACACCGCTCTTTTGGGATGATGTTGGGGAGAGAGTTATGCTTGGGCTAGAGATGATCACGGATGCAGTAGAGAAGGTTGGGATGATCAGAGACAGGATCAGAGTAGCTCAGCACAGGCAGAAACACTGGACCGATGCTAGTCGCAGGCCGATAGAGTTCGCTGACGGTGATATGGTGCTAGTGAAGATATCACCTACTAGAGGGACGATCCGGTTCGGACGAGGAGGCAAGCTGAGCCCCAGATACATCGGGCCGTTCGAGATACTTGGCAGGATCTGAGAGGTAGCTTACAGGGTTGCACTTCCACCCAACCTAGCAGGAGTTCACGATGTCTTTTACGTATCCCAGCTGAGGAGATATGTTCCGGACCCCAGCCATATGCTAGATCATTCAGAGTTGGAGATCGGGCCGAGCCTTGCAGTTACTGAGCAGCCAGTGAAGATATTAGACAGGAGGGAGAAGAGGATGAGGAACAAGGTTATACCCTTAGTACGAGTAGCTTGGAGCCGTCACTCTCCGGGTGAATCTACTTGGAAAAGGGAGTCGGACATGAGGGAGAGATACCCTTACATGTTCGACCCAAACGCTGCGAGGGAACCACCCATTCCCGCTTGATACCTTAGAGGTTAGTTTCGATCGTAGCGTTAGTTGTAAAACCCAAAACAAAATTTTCAATAAATTTTAAGATTTCCTTTTTAGTTCAATTAACAGTTAATAATTATTTTCTTGAAATTTCAAAACAAATCATGTATATATATACATATTAAATTTTTTTTATAATTAATTGAAAAGAAATTATTTTAACTTGAATATATATATATATATATATATATATTTAAAAGAAGCTATAAGAGTAAAGAAAATAATTTTTACTAATAATTTAGAAATAAAAGAAATTATTTCTTTAAATTGATTTTATTGGTTTATTGGTAAAAAAAAATAAGAATAAAAAAATAAAATAAAATAGATGTTACTCCTAAGATTTGAACCCTCAACCTTCCCAACCAAGTCATAGGACACAACCACTACACCACCAAGTGTTGGTTGTCATAAAAGAATAGATTGTTTGTTATAGTATAATAGGGATGAAGCCCTTTACAAATTTAGAACGGATGAAACCATCCATTCTTCTTCCTCATCGGTTCCTTTCCGAAAGGAAAACCGTAAGAGTTATTTCTCCATCAATGGAGACTCTAGGGTTTCCATAACCCCATTCTCTCCCTATATAAATCCTCTCCCTCTCCATCTTTCTCCTCCACCACTCTCCCAAACTCAAATCCCCAAACCCTAGCCAGCCCGACACCGGCGACTTCTCGGCCGACCGCACCCGCGGATCTGCCCCCAGCGCGCCGCTCTCCACTTGCCGCGCCCACTGTCCCGCCGGCGCCCTCGGCCAACCGCCGACCCGCCCCGTGCGGCCTCTTCCCCGCCGAGCTCCTTTCAGCAACCACCTCGCGGATCTGTCCTAGCTCGCTGGCCCTTGGTCGAGCTTTTCTTCGTTGTTCCAGCACCCCTGTTGTGTCTTAGCTCCTGTGCCGCACGCTGTTTCCGTTGGCAGCCCTGTGCCCGGCCAGCGTCCAGCTTGTGCTCTTCGACGTTGTTCGATTTCGTGTTCGGTTCCATTTCTGGATTTCCGTTGTCAATTGGGTAACTTCTAATCTAGTAGTTTTCCCATTATTTTTCGTAGTATATGATGATATCTGGTCCAAACCAAATTCTTCGAGAATTCGGGATTTTGATAACGTAGTAGTTACGTTGCCGTTTCAGTTTTTCCGAAGTCTCTTCGGAAATATGGTTGCTGTTGATTTCTGGTTCTAAAATAATTTGGGTTTTTTTGGACAGAACTAAGTTCTGTGCCTATTCTCGGGTTTTTCGAGAATACTGAGGAATAATTCTGTTGGTTAGAGATTTTTGGCACTTGGTTTTTGAAGAATTTTGTGGCTATTTTCGGGAATTTTGGGAATTAGTTCTGTTGCAAAATTTCTGAACATTTCGGAAATGATCCTATGGTTTTTGATGTGTTTTCGGGAATTCCGAGTCTGTTTCGGGAATTCTGATATTATTCTGGGTTTCCGATTTGGCTTAGGAAAATTATTTCTGTGGTTGTTTTATATAAATATTTTTGGGTATCCCTGGTTTGGGATTGTTTTTGCAGGTTGTAGCACAGTTTTCCAGTTTTTGGGTTGACCAAAAACAGAGGAAGTGCTGCCGGAATTTTTATAAAATTATAAAAATGATTTTGAAACAATTTTCGGAAATGATATTATTTTAGGGCGACGACCTTATCGGTCAACGGGCCCCAGTGAAATGCAAACGCACCGGTCTGTCCGGACGTTGAGGCAGAGTAGCTGTAAGTGAAGATTGGACCAGTTCTGAGACTCATAATATTTTATTTTTAAATTAGAAATTATTAGTTATTATTATTATGTAATTATGTAGGTAATTTACAAGACTAACATTTTCTTTCTCTTATTTTAATTCATGGAAATGTAAGGGCATAAGCTCATTTATTTATTTTTGTAAATTTGTAATAAGTAGGAATTAGCTGTAGATTTTCTGAGATTGTGAACGTGTAGGATTAATTAATATTAATATAAATTATTAGTTAGAAATTCACGATTTTCTCATTTAAAGAAAAGAAAATATATTTATATATATAATTATAAAATACTAATTTTTCCCAATAAATTGATAAAAACAAGTTTTCCGAAATAAAATATAAATTTAACACACTAGAAAAACGTGTTTTTAATTGTGTTAATACAAGACTAAAAATTAACTAGGAGACAAAATCTAGAAATTGTAACTAGGTAATTCTAGAGTTATGGTTTCTGAGACAAATTTCCGGAATGTAGGATTTCAAGGAAGAGTGTGACTGTTCAAATCCCGAAGTACCAATCTCGTCCAACTTGAGAAGTTTAAGGCAAGTACATTTATGTAAATTTACGATTATTTTAACAATCATTTCACTGCAATTTTAAACCACTGTTCTAACACGGACTCTTTCGGGAGTATTGACTGTACTGTTGGGGATGGGGGAGTAGAGTAGTGGATATGACCAATTCCAAAATTAGGATAACTGACTGTATTAGCTTTTCCCTCTTCACACGGGGACAAGCCATACCGTATCGCTAGGATACTACTGTAACCCAATCCGGTCATATTCATTACCTATTCACATCACTGTACTGTATTGTTTCAAAACTGTTCATCTTCAAACTGTTTAAAAGTGCATGATATTAATTGTCATTTTAATTATTAAAATTTGCATGAATTGTACTTTGCTCCTTTCCTGACTGGATCTCCGTAGGTACTACTGATGACCTGGAGATGCTGATCAATAGCTACTATGATCCTGATTTGTACCCGGCGGTACTTCCACCTGAGGAGGATGTTGTGGCGTCTCCATAGATGCTACTTTAGTTTGAGAGTTTAGTTGTTTTTATGTTATTTCTAGTTTATGAATCCATGTAACAGAACAAGTTTTAAATTATCGTTTAAATAAATGTTGTGGCAAACTTAGTTTCAAATGTTGTTGATCACCTGCATATGGATTACAGCTTACTGCTGCCGTCTCATCAACGGTGCAGGCTGGGCATGATCCGATTCGACCCAAGTATTTGGGGACCGGGTCGTGACATGTTTTTAGTGGTGGCCCATGCAGGTCGATCAATCAACAACTTAGGAAAACCTAGGAAACAGTTAGAACACTAGAACATCAAATTGCCACAACATAGGACCGATATATATATATGTTAAATATTTTGCTTGATTATAGACGGGTAGGCTACCTTGCTTATGTTTATATCCTAAACCTTCCAGAGAATGGCCACTAACAATATCAATCCTGCTGACGATGGGGTATCTTTTCCCTATCATACCGCATCTCCCTAATTAAGTCCGGATCCTACACCTCGGCAGCTGGCTGACCGTCCCCATAATACAACGACGGATCCATCATCTTCTCGGACAGAGATGCAGCCCCCTGTGGTTTCGCCCACTCCAGCTGCACCACCGGTGCCTGTGGACCCCACTGACCTCATAAGTCTGCTAAGAGGAGTGCTAGAAGCCCAGAGAACTCAAGCTGAAGCTCATCGCGAGCAGACGGCCATTATGAGAGAAGGCATGGAGAATGCCCATAGCGTAGCAATGGCTGTACTGGAAAGAGGAGAAGCAGTTCAACAGGAACCAAGGCCTGCCAAGGTAAACATAAATTTAAGGATTAATTTATGTAATAATAAGGCCATTTAATTAATGGAAATCATATTGTCAAGGTGGACGATATTGAGAGTTTTAAGAAGCAGAACCCTCGACCCTTCAAGGGAACCGAGGGAATCGTCTATGCTGATGAATGGCTCGACAGTATGGAGCGTCTCTTGAGCGTAGCTCGACTTCCAGAAGACCTCAAGGCCGAAGCAGTGGGACTCCAACTGCAGAATGTTGCAAGCACCTGGTATCGGAATGAACCCCGACTCCAGGATAGGCAGATTGACTGGGACACCTTCAAGAGGTTATTCCAGAGGAAGTTCTTTCCAACTTCAGAGTTGCGGGATATGGAGCGACAATTCCAGAACCTGAAGCAGGGCAACATGACTGTGGGAGAGTATGCTGCTAAATTCGGCCAGCTCAGCCGATTTGCCAAGAACCTGGTGGCTGATCCTGACGATCGTGCTGAAAGGTTCAGATATGGACTAAGAGAAGAGATCCGCACCCATGTGATCTCAGGCGGTGATAAGACTTATGAAAAGATCCTGGAACGAGCTCAAGACATAGAGAAGAGCCAACCTGCCCGTTCGAAGAGAGATTATCCTAGAACTAACAACTTCCAGGGTAATCAGAAGAAGCCCAACAACAACAGCAACAACAACAACCGTCCTCCCTACCAGCAGGCAAGGAACAATGACAAGGCGCCTCAGAGGCAGATTCCCGTCTGCGACTTTTGCAAGAGGCCGAGACATCTGGCAAACATCTGCAGGAAGAGGCTAGGGCACTGCCTAGTTTGTGGGTCTTTCACCCATCAAGTGAGGGACTGCCCTTTGTCAACTAACCGGACTAGAGCAACTCCGCAGAAAGGACCTCTGCCCACTCAGCAACAACAGTTTGGGCAACATCAACAGAAGACGGGGCGAGCTTTGTAACACCCACTTTTCCAAAATAAGGATAAATTTGAACTTTTGTATTTTAAATCATTAAAATAATTAATTTTAGTCATGGTATGATTTTTGGGGATTTTTAGTTATTTTAAAACTATTTAATTGAGTGAAATGTGAATTGGTGTTTTGCTAGTGTAACATTAGTCATACATGACCTAGAAGACTAATCATGACCAATGAGACCCAATCATGTATTTAGGATTTCAAATTTTTACTTTTAAGCCTAGGGGTATTTTGGTCATTTTGACACTTTTGTGAAATTGTGAACTATATTAATTAAATATGTGTTAGTTAAATTGTTGAGACTTGACCTAGAAGTTAGCCTAATCTAGATTGTTAATCATGACCCTAGAGACTAAGTTAGAGGGTTTCATTAAGTAATTACATTAGTGAAATATCTAGATATTTGTTAAAAGATATTTTAGGCTAAAGGTTAAAGGATTTTACTTTAATTGTGAGCCCTTAGATTAGCTAAAAATTGTTGGAGAAACCTTAGCCCCTTATCCTAAACCCTAATCCTAACTTAATGGCAGCCAACACACATCCCCACCCCCTATAAATACATCCCATTAATCATTTGTACCATTTTTAATTCATTTTATTTGCCTCTTTTGTGTTCTTCCCTAAACTTCTCCCCAAATATCCAAATCAACTCCAAATTGAGCCAAACTTCTTGCATTGGGATCTCCTACCATTGAGGATGCTAAGGGGAGCTAGCTAGCAAGGTTGCACAAGCATTTGGCATCATCATTTGAAGAGAACACCCCCCTACCTTGGTTTTTATTGAGTTTTCACTCAATAGGTAACATGCCCTAAAACCTAGTAATATTGTGATTTCTCTTCATGAATGCATGCATCTAGGTACCAGGGATCTATAGGCTAAGTTTTGTAGGAATTAGATTGGGTTTGGTGTCCGTATCGGACACATATCTAGGTTAATATTCAAGTGTTTGAAGATTTGTCTCTGAGAATTAAATGTTATTGTTTTCGAAAACAAATTGCATCATCTTCTAGCCCTATAGGTGTAGATCTAGGAACCCTAGCTCTGAGCACAAATCCGTGCTGTTTTCGTGTCGAAAATTGACACGGACACGCTGCACGACGCTGTCGTGCAGTGTCCTGCTACCCGACCTAAATATCTTCCTGTTCTTGACACGTGGACACGTACAAATTGACACAGAGGAGGGGGCCATCACTGACAGACCCCCCCTCGAGTTTTATGACACGTTGTGTCATATCCGACACGTATTTGTGTGTGCACTGGATTTGTACTATGCGCGCACAGTACGATTTCAGGCTCAGATACGGCTTGATAAGTCGGACACGACGACATATGGGTTCGATTCAGGGTGCTAGGCCCCTAGCCCTACCCTAGGCGAACCCACATGTGAGATCACGAGATCTAATTCGTGTCGTGTCGTGTCCTAGACTCTCTGGAACACGTGCACGACACTGTCTGTTTGCAGACTTGTGTTTTGTGTAATTTGGCTGTTTGGACACGTCTGTGTCGTATTTATTGGACACATTATTTCTTGTGTGACACGTACACATATCCACAATGTACTACCAACCATTAACCATACCTATTAACTGTTAATTCATGTTGCAATGGGCAATTCTCCATTTTTTTGATACTGTGTTCATTTCCTGAGAGTTTCAGAGTTAAATTGTTAATTGAATTGTTAAATAATGTAAATTGATACCCAATTATGATGTCTACATGTATGTACATGCCTGAGAATCAATCCTATATTCCTGAGTTTCATATGGGATATGCACTGGGGTTCAATATTGAGTTCGAGCACATACTGAACACAATCTCTGATACCTACACTGTTCAATATGTTCACAGGACTAAATTGCTTTAATTGGTCATTTAATGTTAATAAAGTGTTCAGTTTTCTTAATATGTTTAGTTGATAAAGTATTCAGTTGGTATATGTTAGGTTTGACTGTATACATATATGTATGTTAGTTATATAATACTTGTTATGTAGGTTGGTTACTTTGTGCCTGAGTTCACACAAGTTTGGGTTTAAACTGAAGGTTTAAATCCTAAAATTGGTTAGGTTTTTCTTGACTGATCATGATGATTCAATCCCTGTTATTTGTACTTGTTCAGGATTACCATGGTAATATGTTGTCCAGCCTTAAACATTGATCTACACATATGACACTGTCACTGCCCTGTTAGGTTGTTACAAAACCTGAGATTTAGTTCTTTTTATTATACTGTGATGAATGTTGACCTCACTTGTTTAACTGCATGCTCTCTCTAAAAGCCTGAATGGGAGTTTCAAAAACCAGAGCATCATTTGTTAAACTGAATTGAATGGATTTTTCTTACTATAAGTTGAACTGAATTCATGTTTTATGCATTGAACTAAATTTCCTGAATTGAGATGGTGTTCCCTGTTTTCCTGGGGACCCTAGGATTCTCTAATAAACTGAAATTTGTTTCATTTGCCTGAGATTAACCCCCCACTTGAATGTGTTCCAATATGTACATTGTTATATTTCCAGTTTTACCATTATTGTATTAAACCTGAGATTAGAATGGATGGTATTTCATTTACAGTTTTCCTTTGCATTCACTGATTTTTTTTCCCCATTGAACATGCCACATTGTTAATTAGCTCACTGTCCTTTAATAACTACTGTTTCTACTCACTGTTTTCTATATACACTGTTTCACATATGTTCCCATTCACTGAGTTTTCCTAATACTTCACAGTGTCCTTGCCACACATTTAACACTTGAACACCCTAACACACAAGCCTCATACACTCTCAAGTCATACTCAACACACCCATGAGCACACATGAATGCACTGATTTCCTAATGCCCTCAACTGTTTTTAGGATGCCATGATCCACACACAAGTGTCTTCATACACTACCTTGACCCCTTAACCCCCTCTATATGCATGCCTATTCACTACACACATGGACACCCCATGTTCACACACACACATAGCCTTACATGTTAGTTCCTTTCTATTATATAAATATATATATAATATTGAATATGCATGATGGTGATGTATCTTGATGTGTGACTTGTGTTGGCTTGTATAGCCTTGTGATTGGTGCGTGATTGCTAGATCAGGCTTGGTTAGGCCTAGTGAGACTTATTAGACTTGTTTGGGTTAAGTTTGACCTAGTTGACCTAGTTTGACTAGTCTAGTTGACTAGAGTTGACCAAGAGTTGACTTTGGTCTAAATTGACCTAGAATCATGTAGAATGCATAGTAGGACTTCATTTTACCATTTTGGACTTGTTGTGACTTGTGCTGTTCTGATTAGGAGCCAGACACCACTCCTCAGACAGTACTTTCATATCGGACACTCAGATACCAGGCGAGTACATTCTCTGATCGTTTCATACTTGTCACGATTTATATTCTCGCTCTAGATTACTTTTACTTGATGCTGTCACGTTATCATCACGGATTGGTACTATATGGATCTCTTCTTGGGATGTTATCCCCCTTAGCGGGCGCATCGGATACTTTATGACATGTGTTTCATGTACATCATGTATTCCTTGTTTCTGCGTTATTCATGTACACTCATGTTCTCTCATGTTCTTACATGTACGTTCATGTACTCTCATGTTCTTTCATGTACGCTCATGTTTCCTCATGTGTTTCCTGTGTAACCAAAACATCATGTACGTAACGTAACTTGAATAGATCCTTGTGTATTGATTGTGGGTAGGGGTGAGTATAAATGGTCATGTGATTTACCCATCATATTCACTCTGTTACTTTTCATGTTTTATCATGTACACATCAGCCTTATTGGCTGATGTCCCACATGTTCACTCATGTACATCATGTTCAACCTAAGCCAATTACATGCCATCTCGTACTCTAAATCACTAGTCACTTACAGTTCTTACTTATCATGTATATATTTCTAGTTATCAAATATCTCTCATGTTTCATGTACATCTTCTTACAGCGTTTCATGTATCTTACTCTATTGCTTGCTTTATATTTCTTGCCTTGATATGAACTGCATGAGATGTACTGTGCTCGCTCCTGTCCTGACTGGACCTGTTGAAAATATTACAGAGGATGAGGATGAGGCCCTTTACACCATCTATTATGGAGCAGGCTTAGACGACACCTGCGACCTGGCTCCTCTGGAGGACCCAGCTGTAGTTCAGGATGTTACTCCCATAGTCTAGGCTAGTCAGCTAGGCTTTATCTTTCTTTTCAGCATTGTTTTGGCTTTCAGTTGTTGTTTTGAGATGTATATATTCTTTTATATTCTGTAGT
Source organism: Iris pallida (assembly GCA_029216955.1). Taxonomy (NCBI): domain Eukaryota; kingdom Viridiplantae; phylum Streptophyta; class Magnoliopsida; order Asparagales; family Iridaceae; genus Iris; species Iris pallida. Next base: position 1,815,153 of record JANAVB010009998.1, on the reverse strand, counting down.
TGAGACTTGTACTTGGAATGTTTTCTGAGATGTTATCTTAGATACTAGACTCTTCTAATTATCTGTACTTCATTTTGAGCTCTATATCATATCATACTTTTCTTCCTTAGTTGTGATTGAGTTTACATTCTACTATGTTACCCACATTCGGAGAGTATAAACTGCCTGGCATTATATATTGTTAGATGTTGTGACCTAGGACAGCGTTCTACTGCCGATACTGCGGCGTAGGCTGGACGTACCTACTTCTCGTGCCCTTACTCTAGGGTGCAGGTCGTGATAAGCTTTTGCCCTGACAGCAGAGGAACCAGAGCCAGCTCAGGAACCTGTAGCGGATGTCATATCAGGTTCTATCTATGTGCATTCCTACCCTGCCTTAGCTTTATTTGATTCGGGAGCATCATATAGTTTCATATCCACCAAATTTATATCTGTACACCATATAGTTTCTGGCTTTAGCAAGAAGATCTGTAGAGTTATGACTGGAGGAGGACCCCTACCTATTACTGAGATCTGTGAATGCCCTATCACCAAAGCTGGCCATAACTTTATAGCCCCTTTACTTGTCATGCCCTTACCTAACTATGATGTAGTCCTAGGGATGGACTGGTTGAGTAAGCAGCATGCGCTGATAGAATGTCATCGAGGATGTGTAGTCTTCAGCCCACCTGAAGCACCGGAGTTTGAAATATCTCGAACTCCGGAGGAGATGGAATGTGTTACCTATACCTCTATCACTGAAGAGTCCGGACCTTCGCACCCTATCATAGCAAAATTTTTGGATGTTTTCCCTGATAGTCTTTCCGGATTACCCCCAGACCGAGATATAGAATTCAACATTGACCTAGTCCCCAGCTCTTCCCCTATTTCTAAGGGATGCTACAGAGTCAACCCGAAGGAGGCCAAGGAGATAAAGGATCAGATCAATGAACTGAAGGCTCTGGGATTCATTCGAGACAGAGCTTCACCCTGGGGAGCACCTGTCTTGTTTGTGCCCAAGAAGGACAGAACTGTGAGGATGTGCATCGATTACCGGGCGCTGAACAATATCACCATCAAGAACAAGTACCCGCTGCCCCGGATCGATGATTTATTTGATCAATTGAGCGGAGCCAAGGTGTTTTCCAAGATAGACCTCAGATCTGGCTATCATCAGATCAAGGTCAGGAAGGAAGATATTCCTAAAACGGAATTCAACACCAAGTATAGGCAGTTTGAATTCTTGGTCATGCCGTTTGGACTGACAAATGCTTCTGCGGTGTTCATGAACCTTATGAACAAGGTTTTCCATGAATACTTAGATCAATTTGTTGTTGTCTTCATTGATGACATTTTGATCTATTCGAAGACTGAAGAGGAGCATGAGAAGCACCTCAGGAAAGTTCTGGGAACTTTGAGGAAAGAGAAGTTGTATGGTAAGCTATCCAAATGTAAATTCTTTCTAGACAAGGTGGATTTTCTTGGCCATGTTGTCCCAGGAGAAGGAATTTCGGTAGATTCTAAGAAGATAGCTGCTGTGAAGAAGTGGTCTACCCCAAGCTCAGTTGCTGAAATCAGAAGTTTCTTGGGCTTGGCTGGCTACTACCGGAAGTTTGTGAAGGATTTGCCAGAATTGCTGAACCGATGACGAAGCTTACTCGAAAGAATGAAGATTTCATCTGGACGAAAGATTGCCAGGCTGCATTCGAGGAGCTGAAGAAGAGGCTTACCACTGCACCAATCCTTGCGCTACCCGCAGGATCCGGTAGTTTCACAATCTACAGTGATGCCTCTGGAAAAGGACTGGGATGTGTTCTTCAACAGAATGGGAAAGTGATTGCTTATGTATCTAGGCAATTGCAGACTCATGAGAAGAATTATCCCACACATGATCTGGAGCTGGCGGCAGTTATCTTTGCGTTGAAGTTATGGAAGCACTATCTGTATGGAGAGAGAGTGGAGATATATACAGACCACAAAAGTCTGAAGTTTGTTTTCACTCAGAAAGAGTTGAACATGAGGCAAAGAAGATGGTTAGAGCTAATGAAGGACTTTGACATCGACCTGTAATACCACCCGGGTAAGGCTAATGTGGTCGCTGATGCACTTAGTCGATACCCAGTGGCGATGTTCTTGACCATGGAGCGACATCTGCTAGAGGGCATCGAGAAGCTTGAATTAGAGATCATATTGCCTGGAGATAGAAGGATGGAGCTGGATGCTGATTCAGTACTGATGAAGTTGCAAGTGAGCTCGTATCTGATGGACAAGATCAAGGAGACTCAGTTTCAAGACAAGACACTTTGCAAACTGAGAGACCAAGTGTTGGCAGGAACACTTGAGGGTTTCTCAATCGCCAGCGATGTAGCTTTGAAGAATGGTACGAGGCTTTATGTACCATCTGGCGAACTGAAGAATGAACTGATGAAGAAAGCGTACCAGTCGCAGTATTCTATACATCCTGGAGCTAATAAGATGTATCGGGATATGCGCACTATTGTTTGGTAGTATGGAATGAAGAAAGATGTGTCCATATTCGTGCCGAGATGTTTGATCTGTCAGCAAGTGAAGGCCAGTAGACAGAGACCCGCAGGACTTCTACAACCGCTGGATATTCCGGAGTGGAAGTGGGAGCACATCACAATAGACTTCGTGTCAGGTTTGCCTCGTTCCCAAGGAGGGAAGGATGCCATCTGGGTTATAGTGGACCGACTAACCAAGTCAGCTCACTTTATTCCCTTCAAGGTTGGTTTATCCACCGAGAATTTGGCGGCACTATACATGCGACACATCTACCGGATTCATGGAGTACCGGTAAGCATTGTACCTGACCGAGACACTCGTTTTACCTCTCACTTTTGGAAAAGTTTGCATGACAGCCTGGGGACACAATTGAAGTTCAGCACTGCCTATCACCCCCAGACAGATGGTCAATCAGAGAGGATGATTCAGACCATGGAGGATATGCTGAGATCGTGTGTCTTGGAGTTCGGAGGATCGTGGGAAGACCATTTGCACTTGGTAGAGTTTTCTTATAATAACAGCTACCAAGCCAGCATTTGTATGACTCCATTTGAGGCTCTGTATGGACGTCGTTGCCGTACACCATTGGCATGGGACGACGTAGGAGAAAGAGTACTGCTGGGCCCAGAGATGGTGACCGACGCAGCAGAGAAGGTGAAGCTAATCAGAGACAAGCTCAGAATTGCCCAGGACAGACAGAAGCATTGGGCAGACAGCAGTCGTCGACCAATGGAGTTTGAAGAAGGAGATAAAGTCTTTGTGAAGATTTCTCCTACCAGAGGTACAATCAGATTTGGCAGAGCTGGGAAGCTGAGTCCCAGGTACATTAGACCATTTGAGGTTCTGAGCCGGATTGGAGAAGTGGCGTATAGGTTAGCTCTACCAGCTAATCTAGAGGGCATGCACAACGTTTTCCACGTCTCACAGCTCAGAGGCTACGTCCCTAATGAGAATCACATCTTAGACCACTCAGAGCTGGAGATTGGACAGATCCTCACTATGCCTGAGAAGCCAGTGGCGATTTTAGATCGAGACGAGAAGAAGACCAGGACCTCGGTGACTCCGATAGTTCGAGTAATGTGGAGGCATGATTCCCCAGGCGAGTCTACCTGGGAACGAGAGGATGAGATGCAGGAGAAGTACCCGTATTTGTTTGAGACCTGAGGTAATTTCTAACCCAACTCTTTTAAATTTCGATGACGAAATTTTCTAAGGAGGGAAGCTTGTAAAACCCAGAACAAAATTTTTAATAAATTTTAAGATTTCCTTTTTAGTTCAATTAACAGTTAATTATTATTTTGTTGAAATTTCAAAACAAAGCATGTATATATATACATATTAAAAAAATTTTTATAATTAATTGAAAAGAAATTATTTTAACTTGAATATATATATTTTTAAAAGAAGCTATAAGAGTAAAGAAAACAATTTTTACTAATAATTTAGAAATAAAAGAAATTATTTCTTTAAATTGATTTTATTGGTTTATTGGTAAAAAAAATAAGAATAAAAAAATAATAAAATAGATGTTACTCCTAAGATTTGAACCCTCAACCTTCCCAACCAAGTCATAGGACACAACCACTACACCACCAAGTGTTGGTTGTCATAAAAGAATAGATTGTTTGTTATAGTATAATAGGGATGAAGCCCTTTACAAATTTACAATGGATGAAACCATCCATTCTTCTTCCTCATCGGTTCCTTTCCGAAAGGAAAACCGTAAGAGTTATTTCTCCATCAATGGAGACTCTAGGGTTTCCATAACCCCATTCTCTCCCTATATAAATCCTCTCCCTCTCCATCTTTATCCTCCACCACTCTCCCAAACTCAAATCCCCAAACCCTAGCCAGCCCGACTCCGGCGACTTCTCGGCCAACCGCACCCGCGGATCCGCCCCCAGCGCGCCCCTCTCCACTTGCCGCGCCCACTGTCCTGTCGGCGCCCTCGGCCAACCGTCGACCCGCCCCGTGCGGCCTCCTCCCCGCCGAGCTCCTTTCGGCAACCACCTCGCGGATCTGTCCTAGCTTGCTGGCCCTTGGTCGAGCTTTTCCCCGTTGTTCCAGCACCCCTGTTGTGTCCTGGCTCCTGTGCCGCACGCTGTTTCCGTTGGCAGCCCTGTGCCCGGCCAGCGTCCAGCTTGTGCTCTTCGACGTTGTTCGATTTCGTGTTCGGTTCCATTTCTGGATTTCCGTTGTCAATTGGATAACTTCTAATCCAGTAGTTTTCCCATTATTTTTCGTAGTCCATGATGATATCTGGTCCAAACCAAATTCTTCGGGAATTCGGGATTCCGATAACGTAGTAGTTACGTTGCCGTTTCGGTTTTTCCGAAGTCTCTTCGGAAATATGGTTGCTGTTGATTTCTGGTTCTGAAATAATTTGGATTTTTTTGGACAGAACTAAGTTCTGTGCCTATTCTCGGGTTTTTCGAGAATACTGAGGAATAATTCTGTTGGTTAGAGATTTTTGGCACTTGGTTTTTGAAGAATTTTGTGGCTATTTTCGAGAATCTGGGAATTAGTTCTGTTGCGAAATTTCCGAACATTTCGGAAATGATCCTGTGGTTTCCGATGTGTTTTCGGGAATTCCGAGTCTGTTTCGGGAATTCTGATATTATTCCGGGTTTCCGATTTGGCTTAGGAAAATTATTTCTGTGGTTGTTTTATATAAATATTTTTGGGTATCCCTGGTTTGGGATTGTTTTTGCAGGTTGTAGCACACTTTCCCAGTTTTTGGGTTGACCAAAAATAGAGGAAGTGCTGCCGGAATTTTTATAAAATTATAAAAATGATTTTGAAACGATTTTCGGAAATGATATTATTTTAGGGCGACGACCTTATCGGTCAATGGGCCCCAGTGAAATGCAAACGCACCGGTCTGTCCGGACGTTGAGGCAGAGTAGCTGTATGTGAAGATTGGACCAGTTCTGAGACTCATAATATTTTATTTTTAAATTAGAAATTATTAGTTATTATTATTATGTAATTATGTAGGTAATTTACAAGACTAACATTTTCTTTCTCTTATTTTAATTCATGGAAATGTAAGGGCATAAGCTCATTTATTTATTTTTGTAAATTTGTAATAAGTAGGAATTAGCTGTGGATTTTCTGAGATTGTGAACGTGTAGGATTAATTAATATTAATATAAATTATTAGTTAGAAATTCACGATTTTCTCATTTAAAGAAAAGAAAATATATTTATATATATAATTATAAAATGCTAATTTTTCCCAATAAACTGATAAAAACAAGTTTTCCGAAATAAAATATAAATTTAACACACTACAAAAACGTGTTTTTAATTGTGTTAATACAAGACTAAAAATTAACTAGGAGACAAAATCTAGAAATTGTAACTAGGTAATTCTAGAGTTATGGTTTCTGAGACAAATTCCCGGAATGTAGGATTTCAAGGAAGAGTGTGACTGTTCAAATCCCGAAGTACCAATCTCGTCCAACTTGAGAAGTTTAAGGCAACTACATTTATGTAAATTTACGATTATTTTAACAATCATTTCACTGCAATTTTAAACCACTGTTCTAACACGGACTCTTTCGGGAGAATTGACTGTACTGTTGGGGACTGGGGGAGTAGAGTAGTGGATATGACCAATTCCAAAATTAGGATAACTGACTGTATTAGCTTTTCCCTCTTCACACGGGGACAAGCCATACCGTATCGCTAGGATACTACTGTAACCCAATCCGGTCATATTCATTACCTATTCACATCACTGTACTGTATTGTTTCAAAACTGTTCATCTTCAAACTGTTTAAAAGTGCATGATATTAATTGTCATTTTAATTGTTAAAATTTGCATGAATTGTACTTTGCTCCTTTCCTGACTGGATCCCCGTAGGTACTACTGATGACCTGGAGATGCTGATCAATAGCTACTATGATCCTGATTTGTACCCGACGGTACTTCCACCTGAGGAGGAAGTTGTGGCGTCTCCATAGATGCTACTTTAGTTTGAGAGTTTAGTTGTTTTTATGTTATTTCTAGTTTATGAATCCATGTAACAGAACAAGTTTTAAATTATCGTTTAAATAAATGTTGTGGCAAACTTACTTTCAAATGTTGTTGATCACCTGCATATGGATTACAGCTTACTGCCGCCGTCTCATCAACGGTGCAGGCTGGGCATGATTCGATTCGACCCAAGTATTTGGGGACCGGGTCATGACATTAGTCATTTGTTGCATTTCTTGTTATGTTAGAAAATTGTAGGGTCTTCAATCCTTGTGAATTTCGAGAACAAAATTTTTCAAGGAGGAAAGATTTGTCAGCCCCTGTTTTTTAAAATTTATTTTAATTAGTGTTAATTAGTTGCTAATGACCTATTTAGTTTTAAAATAATTTATTATGATTTTTAGGAATTTTCTAGAATTTTTATTAAATTTTTTTTAATGAATTTTATAGCTTAAAATATCAATCTGTAATTTGTAGAATTATTTTAATATCAATATGCAATTTATTGAATTGTTATAATAATAGTTTAAAATTAATGATTTGTTTTAAATTGCGGGTTGCAAATTATATTTACAACTAATAGGCGTAGGGCTAATTTGCAAATTTCCAAACTCTAGGGGGTTTTCTGCTAAACCTAACCCTAACCCTAACCCGACCACCGCCTTTGCGTTGTCGTCGTCTCCGGCAACCCTCACCAAAACCCTAACCCTAATACTAATTCAACCCTTAATTCGACCGACCTACAGCTCTATAAAACTACCCCGACCCCCAAAAACCTAACCCTACTTCATTTCGACCCCCACAACCACCGTCTTCCCCACTTCCCCGTCGCCTGAACCCTAGCTCCGACGAACCCCCCGTCCAGCCTCCACAGTAGTCGTCATCGTATTCAACCACCTCCTATCGGTTCGCCACGGCGAGCTGAGTCGATCGCCACCAAAGCGCCACCGCCACGATGCCTCCTCCGCCCAGTCGCCGCCCCAATAGCCCGCTCGACTTGGACACGTACGTGTCTTCCGGCCTCTCGTGTCCTATTGTGTCTCGTTTTCACTTATGGGACTCGCCAACACACGACGACTCTATTGGTGAGTTTGGACACAACGAACTCATGCCGTGCGTGTCATAAAGGACCCGGACAATTGGACTCGACTATACTTCGTGTCCTTAACTGTCAGGACACGAAGAAATGTTATCGGGTTACAACCCGTTAACTTAAAACCAAAATAAAATTAAGTTAAACCATTTCCTAACAGCGAGCCCGAGTTGGCCTACTGGTCAGCGCGCGAATTTAAACCCCCCCTGCTCAGTGACCCGAGTTCGAGCCTTAGGCTCTGTTATGTTTTATTTTCTTTTTCTTTTTCTTTTCTTTTCTTTTGTTTTATATATATATATATATATATATATATATATATATATATATATATATATGTGTGTGTGTGTGTGTGTGTGTGTGTGTGTATGTATATATATATATATATATATATATATATATATATATATATATATATATATATATATATATATATATATATATATATATATATATATATATATATATATATATATATATATATATATTATGTATATACGTATATGTATATGTTATATATTTATTTCTTTATATATATATATACATATATATATTTTTATATATATATATATATATATATATATATATATATATATATATATATATATATATAAATATATATATATATATATATATATATATATATATGTGTGTGTGTGTGTGTGTGTGTGTGTGTGTGTGTGTGTGTGTGTGTGTGTGTGTTATATATGTATATGTATGTATACATAACTATTTAGCCTCTATAATTTATGTAATATTATACATATATTATACTTTAATATATGTAAATATACTTGTCATATTTATATGACTACTATGTATAATTTTACATTGTTAAAATATTAATATTTATTATGTACTTTTACCTTTTTGTATTTTTTTTGTGTATTTTAAGTACTTCAACCATTTGGTGTCCAAGTCTAGCATGGATTTTTGGGCTTCATTATGTTTTCACACATTCAAGAAATGTACAAGTCATATTGGACTTGATTCATGGCCTTGGGTCCTGTATTTGAACTCTGGTTCAAATATGTACATGGACAAAATACGCAGATAATTAATTATTTAATTTCAGATTGTGTATCATGCTGTTTTTGAATTTCTAAAAATACTTTAATTGCTGTTAAAATTTTGGAAAAATAGTATTTAGATACTATGTTAATTTAGCATAATTTTTACAGTAATTAATTTACAGTTTTGCCACTGTTTTGGCATATGAAACCAGAACTCACTTTTTGTGTACTTATGAAAACTGATTTTTATAAAATACATATAGTGGTTAATAAATTCCAGAAAAATTATAATAAATTTCTATAATTAACAAGAATCATTTTGGTACTTTACTTTATGTAAAATTTAGCTTTTTGCCTATCTCAAAATTGTTGGAACACAATGTACAGTTGATTTAATTATTGAATAATTACGACCTGCAACTTTTTTTGTATTGTTTTGTGTTTTAGTCGTATTGAACCTCACCCCGCACTAGTGTAAAGACCCTAGAAAGTTAGTTTAAGTATCGTGTCACCCCACATTGGTCTCATATGCTAAAATCACCATTTGGCTAGGTGTCCAATCAGAAAGTCGTATTGTACCACTAGTGTTTTAGTGTTTAACTTAGTATAAAAACTAAGTTATGTATTTATTTCTACAGTGACGAGTCACCAGGCATCTATAGCACTTTTATCGCTGCTTTGCTTTGCTAGAGGCAAGTACTTTTTACGAACTTTACATACTGCTATAACAATAAACTGTGATTTACCAACAATGTTAAATGCTGATCCTTGGGATAGCAAGTTAAAACTTTGCATGTTGTATTACTTTCCGTCTCTGCCATGTTTAGGATAGTATCTCATATCTCTCACATGTTTAAATAACGGGTTAAGAGAAAACTGTTAGTAGTGTACGTGATCATGACCCCCTTCTCCGTATGTATTTACCGCGCTCGGTAACATTCTATATGTGACCTTGCCGTATGTTCTGATCCCGCGTTTGTGTATGGATATACATCGATGCCGTTCGTGCACGTATGTGCATGCCAGAAAACTTGATATGTACCGCTGTACATTCTATTCACCTATTGACCGATTCACGTATATGCTACAATTTTAAACTTTTAAACTATATGTTGTTATTTCTAAAAAGAACCAATTAAACCGTGATATGCCATGATTCCAGTTTATTACATTCCTGTTTATGCTTCGTATATTTAGTTTGCTAGAATCAGTACTTGCACTCGTCCTGACAGGATAACATTGTAGATATACTTACTGAGGAGGAGATGCTCTGTGACCCATATTATGGAGTTACTGCCGAGGACCAGGCCTTGTCTTACGAGGATGTACCTGCGGAGAACCTCGTCTAGTTTATGATGTTGTTCGGAATATTTAGTGTAGTCATATGTTAGACTACATATTTTGTAACTGGACCTGTATCCAGTTTTACATTTCAGACTTGTACTTGGACTTATTACTATATGAGACGACTTTTGTGTTTAGAGCATTTATGACTTTTATTTACTATTAGAACTGTTAGCACATTTAGTCTTAACTTGTAACTTCTAGAACAGCTTATTGCGCTTTATCTCAAGCGTAGGCTGGACATGACTCGGCCCGGTCCAACAATTTGGGTAGCGGGTCGTGACACCTTGGTGAGTCTGTCAACTATAACCCAAATAGCATCTCTTCCAACCGGGGATCTAGGTAATCCAGTTACAAAATCTATGGTAATGTGCTCCCATTTTCATACTGGGATCGGTAAAGGTTGAAGAAGTCCGACCGGTCTCTGATGTTCAGCTTTAACTTGTTGGCAAACTAAACATCGGAAGACAAACCGGGCTATCTCTCTCTTCATGCCATTCCACCAAAAATGCTGCCGGATATAACAATACATCTTCGTACCGCCCAGATGAATCGAATACTGAGAACTGTGAGCTTCTGCCATGATCTCCTGTCTGATATCACCACTAGGTACACAAAGACGCCTCCCATGTCGAAGTGTACCGTCCTCATGGATACATAATTTTGGTCTTCGTCCTGCTACACATTCTGCCCTAAGCCGCTGAAGCTTAGAATCTGATGACTGAGCTAACTTGATCCTCTCAACTATACTAGACTGAACTTGCATACTGGCCATCAATGCCACATTGGTAGAAAGGATAACTTCTATACCCATCTTCTGAAGATCTACTAATAACTCTGGTTGTGCTGTTAGAAAATAAACTCCGGCTCTTCTGCTCAATGCATCTGCAACGACGTTGGCCTTCCCAGGATGATACTGCAGGTTGATGTCATAATCCACAAGCAGCTCTAGCCATCTCCTCTGACGTATGTTAAGATCCTTCTGAGTAAACACATATTTCAGGCTCTTGTGGTCGGTAAAAATCTCCACCCTATCTCCATACAACTAGTACCTCCAAAGCTTAAGTACAAACACTACTGCTGCCAGCTCTAAGTCATGGGTTGGGTAATTCCTCTCATGATCACGAAGTTGACGTGACGCATAAGCTATTACCTTCCCATGCTGCATCAAAACACATCCTAAACCTCTGCCTGAAGCATCACAATACACTGAGAATCCTCCGGTCCTATCTGGAAGCGTGAGAATGGGTGCCGTCATCAAACCTCGCTTCAACTTCTTAAAAGAATCCTGATATTCTGCGGTCCAAGCAAACTATACATCCTTGCGGGTCAACTGCATCAGTGGTGCTGAAATTTGAGCAAAGTCTGAAATAAATTGCCGGTAGTAGCCGGCCAAGCCAAAAAAACTGTGAACTTCTACAACTGTGCTGGGTACCGGCCACGTCTAAATAGCCACGACCTTCTGGAGATCCACTTCTACTCCTTCTCTGGTGATGATATAACCCAAGTATGAAATGTGATCGAGCCAGAACTCGTATTTACTGAACTTCGCATACAACTGGTGCTCTCTGAGAATCTGGAGGATAACTCTGAGATATTGCTCTTGCTTCGCTTCATTCTTGCAGTAGACCAGGATGTCGTCTATGAACACAATTACGAACTGATCCAAATAAGACATAAAGATACGATTCATGAGGTCCATGAATACAGCCGGCGTATTGGTTGCTCCAAAGGGCATAACAAGGAACTCCCAATGTCACGCCCCGCTCCCGTAGGAGCGATCGTCCTCGCTAAGGCGTGATGCCGTGTGAGCCTAGATTGCGCTCGTGCAAGGCAGTTTCATAACGGTCGATTACATCGGTTGCGACGGGATCATCACACAGAAGTTCCAAGCAGAAACATTGAAACATGCAGCAAAAATTTAGAACAAGCACACATGAACACAAGTCATTCAAAAGAAGCTCTTTATTGATATTGAATACAAGATTACATTTATGGACGCAAGGCCAAATTACAAGTCTCTCGTGCTCACTTTTCTCTTATTTTATAATTCACTCTGCTCTCTCTCATCTCTTGATACAATACTTGAATCTAGCAGAAGCTTCGGAAGGCGATGTCCATACATTATGTCCCGTATAAGTCTTCAATCCACACGGTCGTACGCTTCGAATCGCCAAGGAACTCTGTACCTCGACGCCTCCAAGCGAGCTCCGTGCTACGAGCTTCTACCTGTGCCTGCACATGAAACACTGTGTGGGTGTCAGTACTCAACTGTACTGGTGGAGTGAGCTCCTCGCCCACCCATACAAAACCGACACGTTCATTTACTTTGTGCAGCTTAAATCCCTTTCGATAGTCTTTCTAGTCTTGTCTTAGGATCAGTTTTAAGACTTGATGTCTAACCAACTCGTTATGCGACGACATAGTCGTGCTATCATGATAACGTGTATTTCGATCGAGACAGTACCTCATCGCCTAGGTACTTGACCGAACTTCAACTCGAGACGACAGGGTCGTGCCATACTCTATTCGAGACTTCAACATATTAGAGATAGCGCTTCGCCGAGGAGCAACTCATGCGAACTCGACTATGCCAAGACTTTCAATACTTTCGCGTGCCTCTAGACCAATTCTCGTGCTAGCGACGTCAAGGGGGAACGACTCGTGCAGGTCATACCTCTAGACCAAGCTTAGACTTGTCCGTGCTTCAAGATGAGGTCGTGCCTAACGACTCCCTGACTTAGACAAGTTTCACCTTACGGTCCTTTTCGACTTAAAGTGATGGCACTCGACTTAACTTATGCAAACCTAGGCCAACAATGCCGATACGCGAAAGCCAATATGCGAATGCCAATATTGATACGCGAAAGCCAATACTTGAGACGCGAAAGTCTTGCTTTGTGCCGAAGCACGTATCTTGCTAACTTGATACTCTTCGTGCTAGACTGTCTCATGATTCGACCGACGCCGTGCTAGTACTCAACGCTATCCAAAGGCAAACATGCGGATTGCCGCTCTTGCCGACACATCTACATGAGTGGTCACTAGCAATGTTAAGCTATCTTGGACTCGACTAGGCGGGGGTATTCGGACCGCCCTTCCATGGGTAGCTAGCCCCGGAAGCGCCGATACTCCCATGCGGTTATCCAGCATCATTCTTTAAGCCGTACTCGCTTCCCCCGGGCGAATGATCCCGATGCCCCGGCAATCATTCGAGAAGACTACACCTTGTCGACAAGTTGTCCAATGACCATGCAAGTCTCAACTTGATCTATCCAGTCCTTTCTTAACATGACCATGCTTTTCTTCTATCTGTCGAGACTCCCAAGTCGCGGGACCGGTCTCGTGTGTTTTCTTTCAAGACATAGCGAGACTCTCAAGCCGCGGGACCGATCTCGTATGCGAAACTTATCAAGACTAAGTGAGACTCCGAAGCCGCGGGATCGATCTCGTGTGCGGGACTTATCAAGACTAGGCGAGACTCCCAAGCTGCGGGACCGATCTCGTGTGCGGGACTTATCAAGACTAAGCGAGACTCCCAAGTAGCGGGACCGATCTCGGCGACAACCAGTCTCGTGGACTTTCTTTGTTCGTGGCAAGCTTTTCACTAAATCGACCGTAGCTCATGCCTTAGACAGACCTGTTTCTCTAGGCGATACTAACGCTCAAGTCATATGCTTTATACGACGAGCCTTGTTCTCAAGGGACTATACGACTTGACAACCGCAGCTAGAGCATGACAGTGCTAGAAATGGCTTCGATAGCCTAGCACAACTCTTGTCTAACTTATTCGGCAATGACTCGACGAGCAAAGGCTACGCTGAGCTTCGCATCGAGGAAACATGCCGTGCATGCGTTCGACTTGAACAACCAAGTTCTCGGGTGCCTAGACTTAAGCCAAAAGCCGTGCAAGATGACTTAACTTGCGGCACGTACGAAGGCTATGCCAAGCCTTGCGGGACAGGACCGTGCATGCTTTATTAAGCATTCACGCAGGCAACGCCTATGACTTAGGCTGATTCGAGTGTTGGGGAAAAACGATGGGACCGTGCATGCTTTATCAAGCATTCACGCAGGCGACGCCTATGACTTAGGCTATTTCAAGTGTCGGAACAACTTAGCAACTTAAGGCAACTTCCTTCTCCCAAGCCACGAGATCGAAGGATCGAGTGTCATTTCAAAGCACGCTATGCCGACTTCTATGAAGACTGTGGGACCATTTTCCATGTTCTAAGACATTCTGATGGGTCGGGATTATTCCCTTAGCTATGTGCGTTCTTAGCTTTTATATTAGCCTACTTGTGCAAGTTGAAAACATTGCAAGTTATTATGTGAAGGCTAAGATGAGACAAGTTCACCGAAACTACCCCACCTGTGCGAGGAGTCGCCTCGACCGAGCGAGCCTTCAAGTAGCCGTTGCAAGGCTAAGTTCGAACGACATCGGCATTTTGATTCCTCCGATTGACTTTGCGGGACTGGACACTACATCATACACCACTCAGAACAAGTCTCGTCCTCGAAACTTTCCTGAAGGCAAGCCATCCTACCATTTCTATGGCCAAGACCTATTTCGTGCCCGGACACGGGACTATAACAGTCGAGCGAGGTACGCTATAATTTTTCGTACGCACTCCGCCTACGCGTTTCTTCGATTCCGAGCCACGCTCGCACTATTATCCATCTTTTCCTTAACACGATTTCAAATTCTCGACACTCTTCCATTCCCCAAGTCTCATTTTAATTTAACGTATCACTTGGCTGGATCGTACACGTATTCCAGGCGTCCCCAAAATATATACATTCATCCAAGCTGTATGATAGAGAATTTGTCGTTCTCACTCGAGTCGCATCGAGCACATACTCAAGCGTCCCTGAAATATATACATGTCAGCCGAGTCTCGTAAGCAGGGTTTCCTATATTCGTGATTCACGCTATCCATTTATGCCAATCCTCAAGATCAATCTTTCGATTACTAACACTTGAAATAGGGCATCTCGCCTACCCGCTAGGCCATTTCTCAAGGCTAAGTCAATGTCAGGATTGGAATCACATTTTTCCAACAATAATGCCAATACTTACCCCAAGCCTAGGGTCAAACCAAAGTCGATAGTACGGGTTTTCTACCTGAGCTCACGTCACTCAGATTTCTAAACATCGAGCACGATCACCTATTCGCATCAATACATGCGTTGCACATATTCGATTTTATCCAAATCACCAACTCTAACCAATTCGTGCATTCGATCACGAGGTTATCTAGCTTGACAATATGTTGCACCCCAATCTCACGCGAGTCCGATTATCTATGGTGGTTCATGAATCACCATGCAACGCTCCCGCGGAATAATCATTCTTATCGGGACGTAACTCTTGCTTGAGTCTAGACTAATTTATTCTCGATACGCGGATTGGACCTACGCAATGCTCAAATTCGACCGTCACGTACGCTAAGTCATTCTCGAGTCCACCTTCGCATCGAACCACAAGTCGAAACATACAAATTGCCATGTCATACAAGTTCGATCACCCCCGCTGTATGAATCATCATACCAACCCTCACGCGGAGTGATCGTCCTAATCGGTGTGACGCATGTGCGAGGCTGGAGTTGCGTTCGCATAAGACAAGAACTTCAACGTTGTGGTTATCGACGAAGCAAATCCAAGCATTTCATTTTCATCCAAGCTAAGATCTCTATTCGATAGTCTGACCGTCATTCATTTAACTAAAAAATCCTCGAGCCAAGTCTATCTTTTCCTCGACACATTTCAACATTCCGACTATAGCATCCAGCGGAACAATGACATTTGTACGATCGTCATTCGTCGAGTCAGAGTACCCCCGAGTTATCGCATATCGATCTTTGATACGCCTCAATACCATCGACGATATACGTAACCTGACGATCTTCCTTTGTAACCAATTTCGAGTCGTACGACTGATGCTAATGTCCGAACAGGATATACCACAATTCCATTCGGTGCAATCCTCGAGCTTCCTCGATCAAGACATTTATTTTCTTCTTCATCGTTCTGAATCGTTTTCTAACTCGCATTGCTCATTCACAAGTTGTCCGAACGAGATGCTCGTTCGGGACATCGAAGTCACGACCAACTAAGCGTGACGCGTCCTAAGGCTTTGTGCGATCGCATTGCCTCGTCGACATACTCGTTGATACTCAAATACTTAATTTTTGCTCGAATGATTTCTAAGACAAACCATACACCACTCGGATTCGAGCCATCTGATCTGGTCCTCAATCACGTTCGCGTCGTTCGCTAAGACATCCTTCAGATTCGTTCGACGAATCTCTAGCGTAATCGCTCACGTCGCATCGACGTACTAAGTCGTTCGCACTGTTCCTCAAAATCTAAAACAATCTTTCGTGTACGCCTAAGCGTTAACTCAATAGCGTTCCTATCGAGAGACACTCTAAGTGTAACTTCGTTTCCGACCGAGCGGTACTTGATATCGCTCGCAACTCGTTTGCACCAAAAGGTCGATGTGCGCGACACGCAACACAACTTAGCCAAAAGGCTGTACATAGCTATCCCATACAGACTATATTCGAGTTTGCACGCTCATTGCTAATGTCGACGTAGGACTATTTGGGCACGCACATGACTTTTCCAACTTTAGCACGCATTTTCATTCGAGACAAATTTGACACCGTTCGGCACAAAGGCCTACCAACGTGTCCGACGATGGCCTACCGATGCGTTCGATGGAACGCTTACACAAGCTTTTGAAAATATTTAGACTTATTGTATGGACATACCGAGGGACATTTGAGAGAGAGCGCACACTTCATTTTCCAACGATGAGCTTTTAAAACTGAAAAATTCGACGTGAAGTCCAAGGACGTAAAGCCGTACTATGATACCATTATGTCATGCCCTGCTCCCGTAGGAACGATCGTCCTCGCTAAAGCGTGATGCCGTACGAGCCTAGATTGCGCTCGTGCAAGGCAGTTTCATAACGGCCGATTACATCGGCTGCGACGGGATCGTCGCACAGAAGTCCCAAACAGAAACATTGAAATATGTAGCAGAAATTTAGAACAAGCACACATGAACACAAGTCATTCAAAAGAAGCTCTTTATTGATATTGAATACAAGATTATATTTGTGGGCGCAAGGCCAAATTACAAGTCTCTCGTGCTCACTTTTCTCTTATTTTATAATTCACTCTGCTCTCTCTCATCTCTCGATACAATACTTGAATCCAGCGGAAGCTTCGAAAGGCGATGTCCATACATTATGTCCCCTATAAGTCTTCAATCCATACGGCCGTACGCTTCGAATTGCCAAAGAACTCCGTACCTCGATGCCTCCAAGCGAGCTCCGCGCCACGAGCTTCTACCTGTGCCTGCACATGAAACACTATGTGGGTGTCAGTACTCAACTGTACTGGTGAAGTGAGCTCCTCGCCCACCCATACAAAACCGACACGTTCATTTACATTGTGCAGCTTAAATCCCTTTCGATAGTCTTTTTAGTCTTGCCTTAGGATCAGTTTTAAGACTTGACGTCTAACCAACTCGTTATGCGACGACATAGTCGTGCTATCATGATAACGTGTATTTCGATCAAGGCAGTACCTCATCGCCTAAGTACTTGACCGAACTTCAACTCGGGACGGCAGGGTCGTGCCATACTCTATTCGAGACTTCAACATATTCGAGATAGCGCTTCGCCGAGGAGCAACTCATGCGAACTCGACCGTGCCAAGACTTTCAATACTTTCGCGTACCTCTAGACCAATTCTCGTGCTAGCGATGTCAAGAAGGAACGACTCGTGCAGGTCGTGCCTCTAGACCAAGCTTAGACTTGTCCGTGCTTCAAGATGAGGTCGTGCCTAACGACTCCCTAACTTAGACAAGTTTCACCTTACGGTCCTTTTCGACTTAAAGTGATGGCACTCGACTTAACTTATGCAAACCTAGGCCAAGAATGCCGATACGCGAAACCCAATACGCGAATGCCAATATTAATACGCGAAAGCCAATACTTGATCCGCGAAAGTCTTGCTTTGTGCCGAAGCACGCATCTTGCTAACTTGATACACGTCGTGCTAGACTGTCTCATGATTCGACCGACGCCGTGCTAGTACTCGACGCTATCCAAAGGCAAACATACGGATTGCCGCTCTTGCTGACACATCTACATGAGTGGTCACTAGCAATGTCAAGCTATCTTGGACTCGTCTAGGCGGGGGTATTTGGACCGCCCTTCTATGGGTAGCTAGCCCCGGAAGCACCGATACTCCCATGCGGTTATCCAATATCCTTCTTTAAGTTGCACTCGCTTACCCCGGGCGAATGATCCCGGCGCCCCGGCAATCATTCGAGAAGACTATACCTTGTCGACAAGTTGTCCAATGACCATGCAAGTCTCAATTCGATCTATCCAGTCCTTTCTTAATATGACCATGTTTTTCTTCTATCTGTCGAGACTCCCAAGCCGCGGGACCGATCTCGTGTGTTTTCTTTCAAGACATAGCGAGACTCCCAAGCTGCGGGACCGATCTCGTGTGTGGGACTTATCAAGACTAAGCGAGACTCCCAAGCCACGGGACCGATCTCGTGTGCGGAACTTATCAAGACTAGGCGATATTCCCAAGCCGCGGGACCGATCTCGTGTGCGGGACTTATCAAGACTAAGCGAGACTCCCAAGTAGCGGGACCGATCTTGGCGACAACCAGTCGCATAGACTTCCTTTGTTCGTGGCAAGCTTTTCACTAAATCGACCGTAGCTCATGCCTTAGACAGACCTGGTTCTCTAGGCGATGCTAACGCTCAAGTCATATACTTTATACGACGAGCCTTGTTCTCAATGGACTACACGACTTGACAACCGCAGCTAGAGCTGGACAGTGCTAGAAATGGCTTCGATAGCCCAGCACAACTCTTGTCTAACTTATTCGGGCAACGACTCGACGAGCAAAGGCTACGCCGAGCTTCGCATCGAGGGAACGTGTCGTGCACGCGTTCGACTTGAACAACCAAGTTCTCGGGTGCCTAGAGTTAAGCCAACAAGCCGTGCAAGATGACTTAACTTACGGGACGTGCTTAGGCTATGCCAAGCCTTGCGAGACAGGACCGTGCATGCTTTATTAAGCATTCACGCAGGCAACGCCTATGACTTAGGCTGATTCGAGTGTTGGGGCAAAACGACGGGACCGTGCATGCTTTATCAAGCATTCACGCAGGCGACGCCTATGACTTAGGCTATTTCAAGTGTCGGAACAACTTAGCAACTTAAGGCAACTTCTTTCTCCTAAGCCACGGGATCGAAGGATCGAGTGTCATTTGAAAGCACGCTGCGCCGACTTCTATGAAGACCGTGGGACCATTTTCCATGTTCTAAGATATTCCGACGGGTCGGGATTATTTCCGTAGCTATGTGCGTTCGTAGCTTTTATTTTAGCATACTTGTGCAAGTTGAAAACATTACGAGTTATTATGTGAAGGCTAAGATGAGGCAAGTTCATCGAAACTATCCCACCTGTGCGAGGAGTCGCCTCGACCGAGCCAGCCTTCAAGTAGCCGTTGGAACGCTAAGTTCGAACGCCGTCGACATTTCGATTCCTCTGATTGACTTTACGGGATGGGGCACTACACCTAATGCCCATACCTTGATCTAAATGTCGTCTTCGGGATGTCCTGCTCTCTGACTCTTATCAGGTGATATCCTGACCGCAAATCAATCTTCGAGAATACTGCCGCTCCTCTGAGTTGATCAAACAAGTCATCTATCCTCGGGAGAGGATATCTGTTCTTGATTGTCACTAAGTTCAAGGTACAATAGTCAACACATAATCTGGACGTACCATCCTTCTTTTTCACAAGAAGCATTGGGGCTCCCCAAGGCGATCCACTAGCATGGATGAATCCCTTGGTCCTGAGTTCTTCAATCATCTTATACAAGATCTCCAATTCTGACGGTGCCATCTGGTAGACTCTCTCTGACACTGGTGCTGTTCCGGGGATCAAGTCTATGGTGAACTCGATCTCTCTCTCTGATGGCATACCTGAAAGCTCCTCGGGGAAAATATCGAAAAACTCTTCTACAACTCAGAGAAACTGAACTGCTGCTGCAACTGCCCTCCAAAATACTGGGGGAGAAGGTTCTATTCTGCCTCAGAAAAATGAAAACTCTGGCTCACCAGGAATACTAAAAATAATCTTGCCGATATGGCAATCTATTCTAGCATACTGGTCCATCAACCAATCCATCCCTAAGACCACGTCATAGTCGGCCATCGGAAATTCTATCAACCTATCGGGAAACTCTCTACCGTTAACTACGATTCGATACGAGGAAAACACTCTATCTACTCTCATAAGACCGTTACCAGTAAGTATATTGAGCCTTACTGATAATGACTCGGGCTTCAGTCCTACCCGTGTAGCGAATCGTGTAGACATAAATGAATGCGATATACCCGAATTAAATAATACTGATGCTGGAAAGAGTTGACGAGAATGGTACCTGCCATCACCTCACCTGAAGCTAACTCTTCCTCCACGGTCAAGGTCATAGCCTGACCTTGCCCTCTGGGTGCTGGTCCCCTCTGCTGGAAACCTCTCTGGCATTTTTGGGTCTGAGCTTGGACTTGTGCATACTGCTGGGGGTTCTATTGCTGAAATGCTTGGGCCTGAGATGGCAAGGGCCTCGGGAACGGGTATTGCTGCTACTGCTAGACTGATACTGTGGCTGGTCCCCTAACCGAGGGACTAGAAAAGGTTGAAGAAGATAAACTCCTCCTATTCGGGCAGTTCCCAATCCTGTGGTCCGGTGCCCCACAAACCAAGCATAAGCCATGTACTCTACGACATTCCGACACTACGTGCCCTGACTTCCCATAATGAGTGCAACCCATTACGGAAGACTGCTTCTGCTTCTGCTGCTGGGGAAATATTGGGGTCGAATGCTAAATCGACGTAACGGAAGCCGTCCGCCTCGGAGCTCCAATGGTCAAAACCCTAGTTGCCGGGGCTGGTACTGAAGACTGGTTCATATGGCCGTGAGACCGCTTCCAACTTTTGGTCTGGTCCACAATCCTCTGGGAGGTATACTCATGCCTCATAGCTGCTCTCAATACTGTATCGAAAGTTTGATGCTCAAACTGCTCTACTGCTAGTAAAATCTCCAGGTGGAGTCCCTGCTGGAACCGCTGAGCTCTGTCGAACTCGATCGCCACCAAGGTGGGAGCAAACTGACTAAGTCTAGAAAACTCGGCCGTATATCCATCGACCGTCCTGTCCATCTTCTTTAAATTAGTGAACCTCGTCTGTAGATCATACCGAGCTATAGCGTCAAAGTACTTGGTCCGGAATCTCTCATGGAACACTATCCAGGCAATAGGTGCCACTAATCCAACGGCCTGTGCCGTCCACTAGTGGCGAACTAGATCCAATAACTGCAAGCGCACCACGGCCACCTTCTCATCTTCTGGAGTCCTGGCTTCTTCTAGAATAACCTCAGTGTCCTGCAGCCAAGCGTCTGCGGCAATAGCATCTTCGCTGTCATCGAAGAAGGGAGGGTTCAAGCGCTTGAAGCTGTTGGCCGCACTGTTACCTTGATGACCACCTATGTTCAAAGCATCTTGTACTGTCTGGTGCAACGCATCACCTCGACGATCCTGTGATACAAGCAACTCCCTGATGAGTCCAACGAAAGCTTCATCATCCCGCCTTGCAGGCTGGGCTGGCTGCACTGGAGGTTCTGGACCTCCGGAAAGCATGACTTGGGAAGCTGCTCCTGAGTACTGAGCTTAATCCTCTTGTTACGAGGGTACTCACTGAGCTCCTTCCGGCTGATTGGCAGGACCAGGAGCAATGCCGCTGAAGAAGACGACACAGGGAACAATAAGGAAGGATCAGGACAGATCAAAGATACAAGCATATGATCAGGTCAAAATTTCAGGAATTTAGAGGGTACGAGCAGAGATCAAGGACGAGTGCTGATTGAGACATCTATTCAATAAACCCTCACATATCTTCATTTACAAGACCTGCATGAGCCACCACTCAAACCGTGTCACACCCCAGAACCAAAATACTAGAGAGCGGGGGCGGACACAGCCAGCTATGTATATTAAAGTGCAACCCACCTCGCTATACGGTCACGACTGTCTAGATACATGAGAATTTAACTACAAGCCGTCAGTCTCTTATGATCATGAACAAGCCTATTATCTCAATCTCAAGCAAATAATAGCTGTTTACAAGATATCAGAGCACCAAATATACAATAGTAAGGCATCCCATACATTACATATTTGGATGATCATGAAGCTAGTCATACAAAAGGTGAAGACTAGCAAGAGTTTCAGTCATAGATGATCAACCCTAGAATTCGTTAATCATGCTACAGCCCGTTGGCAGACAGTAAGTAAAGTGCAATCGAGCTAACACGTGCTCGTCGGCTCAACGCCTCAAAAGATTATTTTTATAATAGAGTGGGAGAGCAAAAATAAAACCCACTTATTGCCAGGGTTACGCTTGGTGGTCACCATCTGGCTTGAAGGTAGGGAGATCCTCGGGAGCCTCTCCGATATCTGGCCATACAAAACCAGCTAGGTCAGATCCCAGAAAGAGCAAGTGCCATAAAGGATGCTTCACTTAAGAATTAAAACCAGCAATTAGCATAAGAACATAATTATATAATAAAGGACTAGAAATATGGAAAATCGTGATGATATACGATAAGATAACCATAAGACTATTCAGATAACCAAGTTACAACCCGTAAACCAAACAAGAACTGGGGTTGTAACCCTTCATCTGAACGGAACTTGGTTTTCCACCATTTATCGATAAGGTAACACAAGCAATCGGGTCATGTAACAATCTTGTACATGATCAGGACAAGACTAGACTGGTTAGACTCCATCCAACATTCACGGCCAAGCAATAAATACAGCTTGATACTTTAACTAACTAGGGTTATCACAGGCCTAGTTACTAGCAAGATACAATGAGATTATTCCAACAGTGTCACTTTCCGTTCCCAGAATACGTATTTTTATACATGTACTGCTTTAATATTTTTATTTAATATTTATCATGTATTTTTCTGTATTTAAATTCCTTTAATTTCATGTTAATTAATTTCCTGCAATTTTATTTTCTGTATTTTACTTTCTGCTTTTATACTCTACTTTAGCTTTGCTTTGGGTTCGGCTTGGGTTGGTTCAATTATGTTGGTTCATCATGAACCAAAAAAAACCCCACCTACCACCACCCCATTTAAAACCCCAAAACCCTTTCTCTCTCTTCATTTTACTCCTTCTCCATTACTCTTCTTCTTCATCCTCCATAACTCTCCCCCATATACCCAGCCGCATAGGCAAGTGCCAACTTACTTTTTGATAGATTTCCATTTTTGTTGTTCTATTGTCTTCCTCTCAAGATTCTTAGATACTTTAGTACTTAGTATTTTCAATTCTCATAGCTCATTTCATGTAGATCTAAGTTTAATACATTTTCAGAATTTTGAGGTTTTGATCTAGTAACTTTGTTATTTTTCAAGTTTTGATGGTTCCATGTTGTAGAGAATTTGGTTCTACCCAATTTAGACTATTGGAAGTCCTGATTTCGACTTATTTTGAGTGATTTATGGTCTTTTGGTTCATGGGTTCTCATGGCCATTGAAGGCTGGTTGGGGAAGATGAGCAGTACATGTTGTCCTGGCGCATGCTGTTTTCTGGCGCATGCTGTTTTCTGGCGCATGCTTTTTGCTGGCAAAATACTGTTGCCATGCTGTTTGCTGGCGCATGCTGTTTTCTGGCGCATGTTATCCTGGCGCATGCTGTTTTCTGGCGTATACTGTTTGCTGGCAAAATACTGTTGCCATGCTGTTTGCTGGCGCATGCTATTTTCTGGCGCATACTGTCCTGGTGCATGCTGTTTCCTAGAGCATGTTGTTTGCTAGCAAAACACTGTTGCCATGTTATTTGTTGGCGCATGCTATTTTCTGGCGTATGCTGTCCTGGCGCATACTGTTTTCTGGCGCATGCTGTTTGCTGGCAAAACACTGTTGCCATGCTGTTAGCTGGCGTATGCTGTTTTCTGGCGTATGCTGTCCTGGCGCATGCTGTTTCCTGGCGCATGCTGTTTGCTGGCGCATGCTGTTTCCTGGCGCATGCTGTTTGCTGGCGCATGCTGTTTGCTGGCTCATGCTATTTTCTGGTGCATGCTGTGCTGTTTTCTGGCGCATACTGTTTCTTGGCGCATGCTGTTTTCTGGCGCATGCTGTGCTGTTTTCTGGCACATGCTGTACTGTTTTCTGGCACATGCTGTTTCTTGGTGCATGCTGTTTTCTGCCGCATGCTGTTTTCTGTAGTCGTATGCTGTTGACTGCTGTTTTTCGTGGCCGCATGGCACTTCCTGGCCGCATGAGATCCTGACCTCATATGCATTCTCAGCCGCATTAACTTCTATAATTTTTCGGCCGCATGAACTCTAGTCCATGATGCCTTTTGACTGATTCTTGTCCCGAATTAACATTACTTGATATTGATTGTGACCTTGACTAATAATTGATCATGCATTCCTAGTTGGAACTAAGAGACTGGCTAGTCGTCTTATTGAATTGAATGAATGAGACACGTTCATAGTAATTATGAACTATTGTAATCGATTGGCCGATTCCGAATATTGGCATACAGGCATATGCATGCTTCAATTTATTTATTTTTCTACAAAAGCAGCATGTGTACTTTATGGTCAAGGCATGATTTATTCCGTGGTTAGTTTAAATTGTTGTATTACGCTATGTAAGACCTACAACCTAACTGCACAGGTATCGTTGTAGAGTTGGGCATATCGTACTTTGTACGGAAGTACTGATTCTGAATCACCATGATCCACGGTATAGAATTTCACTTAACATAGAGGCTACTAAGTTAAATAAAATAATGATTGCATGGAGAGAATGGATTCCCGAGTTCTTACATGGCAGCCCTCTTTGGGACTATTAGTGCCCGACAGGCCGACTGGTTCCCACAGATACTGCAAATCTGTTACACGGGCAGGGAGCGGTATCTGCTTATATTATTTATTGTATATTGATGAAGGGCGTTCCGCTGGGACTCGTCTAACTCATGATTGGCACAATTGATTGACTGGGTAGACTAGCCTTGCTTGCACATAGTAAGAACTGAGGAATCCTTTATCGCATAATTCCAGGATAACTTGGACCTCACCATAGCAAGCCGTAGTAGTGAATGGCCGTTTTAAATTGACTTGTTTGTGTACTGTATCTACTCTGTTACCTAACTGAGATGATCAGAATATCAGGACATGACGGGCCAACTTCTGTCCTTGTTTGGTTGGGAGGTTGGTTCGAAGTGTCGTAATGTTATGTGAATCCCAGTAGCAAGCATAGATCTATTATTATATTCTCTTATTTACTGATTTAAATTCTTCATATTGTGCTTCCTTGCGGTACTTGCTATTAGAGGTCTAACCTCTCTGGTTTTGCATGGCCAGATCTAGAGCCGGTTCCCGAGGACTCAGCTTACTTCCACCTCCAAGATGGTCAATACTAGAAGGATAATCGCAGGAGGACTCGAGTGGGTTCCTTACTTCTCCACTCGTTTTGTTATTTACTTAATACCTTGCCATTTGGCCCCGACATGTTAGTCGGATTGTCTTGTACTTACTTTTACATAATTGTAATTAAGTCAGACTGCAGCTGATAACAATTGTGTATACTCTGATACATCATCTGGCTATGTTTTGTAAAGCCAGATATCGAAAACATTTGACTGAGTATTTGGGACGCCTTACTGCTTTATCTTACATGTTCTCTATTTCTGTTTCTTATTTGAATGATTGAGATAATAGATGTGAAGGACCATAGTATGATGTTTATGTAGTATGCACCCCTCGTCTTATTAGACAACATTGATCGTATTATATGGTATTCCTCTACCCGTAATACGTAGCTGGCTGAGTCATTCTCCCGCTCTCCAGTATTCTGGTTCTGGGGCGTGACAAACAGCCACAAGCCCTGCACACCATCCAGGTTACCCGGACGTAATTAGGGGTTGAGTTCATGTGGGTACATCGTCCAGGAAACGTATGTACCCTTTAGTAGCTTGAAGGGTACAACACATGACAGTGTGCTGGAAATGTGCCCTACTCGACGGCAGGCTACAAATTCCATGATGGGGCGCCCATATAACGGGATTGTCTGTAACTGGAAAATCTCTTCATGACTACTGGATTATTCTAGTTATTAGTCTTAACCAGTTTCAGTAGGTACCCCTGACCGTGGTACTCAGGGGTCCCTGTCCTAGACATGATGCAAGACAATACTGGTTCATTTTTACAAACACAATCGCCCACGGTGTCCAGGCCATTCATTCTTGTCATGTCATGCTAGCCGTCGTAACAGCATATCGAGGGATATCATGTTAGGTTTACTTATCAAGAGTGCACCACGACGGGCTACTATCATGTCATGTTATTTGTCAAGAGTGCACCACAACAGGTCAATATCGTGTTCTATCCCTACTCTATCATGTCGTATTTATGTAAAAGTCATGCCAATATTGAAATCATGCCACGTCCAACACATAACCCTACCATGAGGGTTGCTGCAAAAGACTGGCCGCATGGGGGTTGCTGCAAAAGGTTGGCCGCATGGGGTTGCCGCATAAGGCTGGCCGCATGGGGTTGCCGCATAAGGCTGGCCGCATGGGGTTGCCGCATAAGGCTGGCCGCATGGGGCTGCCGTATGAGGTTGCCTCAAAAGGCTAGTCGTATGGGGTTGCCGTATAAGGCTGGCCGCATGGGGTTGCCGCATAAGGCTGGCCGCATGAGGTTGCCGCATACGGCTGGCCGCATGAGGTTATCGCATAAGGCTGGTCGCATGGGGTTGCCACATAAGGCTGGCCGTATGGCGTTGCCGCATAAGACTGTTCTTCTTCTCCAAGGATCCAAGAAGAAGAACCATGGAAGCCATGGCTTCCAAGCTCCATTAATCATTCATTTAAAGTCAAAATCCAACCCCGGACTTCCATAGGTCAAAATGGGGTAGAACGATATTCTCTACAACATGGAACAATCAAAACTTAAAAATAACAAGGTTTGATAGATCAAAACCCAAAAAATCTGAAAATACAACAACTTAGATCTACATGAAATGAACCATGGAAATTAAAAATACTAAGTACTAAAGTGTCTTAGAATCTCGTGAGGAAGACAATGGAACAACAAAAATTGAGTTCCTTCATGAAGCAAGTTGTACTTGCCTAAGCTCTTGGTAGGTGGAGAGAATTAATGGAGGAAGAAGAAGAAGTAAATGAAGAAGTGAATGAGGAGAGAAAAAGGGGTTGGTGGCTTATAAAGAGGGGGGTTAGCATGTTGGGTCAAGTCCTAACAACCGAGCCCAACCAAATACACCAAGCCAAGCCAAGCCAAGCCGAACCAGGATGAACCCAAAATAAATCAAGGCAAGATTAAACCAGGGGTAAGCTAAGCAAGACAATTCTAACTACGGGTCGGGATTCCGTACACGTATACTAGAAATACGTATAACGAAAAACGGATGTGACAGGCCAGGACGTTCACGTAGGTCTGATCTTTCACAAGGAGGTCAGCAGAGTGATCCCGCATATTTTTCGGAGATCGAACGCCACTATCTTCGCTTACGGCGCTACGGGGAGTGGCAAAACATACACGATGCAGGTATACGCAGCGAAATGTGGTTCAACCAATTGTCGCGTTTCCAAACATATTTGACTTGTTGATGGAAACGTAGGGAACTGAGGACGAGCCTGGTTTGATTCCATTGACGCCGCTGCTGCTGCTGCTACTGTTGCTGTTGTTGCTGAGCGGGAGGGGGACGGCGGCACGAGGGCGGAGCGGGCGGAGCGGTGGGGGAGCGGTGGGGGAGTTGGGGGAGGGGGGCGGAGGGGGGCGCGGGAGGGGGGCAAAGCGGGGGGAGGGGGGCGGAGGCGGGGCTGGGGCTGGGGCGCGACAGCTGAGCGGGGGCACGGGGGTGACGGAGCGGGGCGGCGAGGGAGTAGGGGTGGTGTTGGTGAAGGTGATGGGGGTGGTGATGGCAATGGTGATAGTGTTGGTGAAAGTGATGGGGGTGGTAGTGGTAATGGTGATGGTGATGGTGAAGGTGGGTGGTAGTGGTGGTGGTGATAGTGAAGGTGGTGGTGATAATGGTGGTGGTGGTGGTGATGGACGAGGCATCGGCGGCGGCGGCGGCGGCGGGGACGGGGACGCGACAGCTGCGGAAAAGATTTTGGTTTGGTTTTGTGAGAAGACGAGGGTATTTTTGTCAAAAATTATCGGTCAAACCCTTTGACCGTCAGCTATGGACGATTTTCGTCAAAAGTGGAGGAAATCGTACATTATGGTAAAGCAGTGGGGTGCATCTTGAATTTGAATAAATTAAGTGGTATGCGACTCAAAATTTTTATTATTATTATTATTATTATAACAGGGACCCATTATTCCATAGAGATCTGCTTGCCTAAGGACTTTGTGCCTATGTTGTTTGCTCGACCATGCTCCTGGCATCATAAGTATCACTTGGACCGAGGCGAGACCAGAGCTGACACTATATCTCTCTGAGAGCATCATTAGTAGTTGGGACTCTCCAATGCAATTTGGAGCCCAAAATTTAAAAAAAAAGGTAAATGTAGAATGGGTTGGGTTTGTATGAGAATAGTAGGAAATGATAAAGTGAGCTCCGGTCCCAAAAATTGTGTGGTCAAAAATTAATGTAGGAAAAAAATAATATAAAGCTTAGAATCTAGAAAGTTGGGCTCCAAATTGGAACTTACTATTCTACAAAACGAGTTTCTACAATCTAGAATCTAGAAATTGGGAGGCCCAATCCTTAGCACCCATGGATGGGTTGGAACCGAAATTGTAGAAATTGGGACTAGGGATGAGACTTATTATTCTACAAAATGAGCTCCTACATTCTAAATCTAGAATCTAGAAAATGGGATGGGCCTTACTAATGATGCTCTGAGGCTACTTATCCTATACACTTCCCTTGTGTGGGTATGGAGCTGGAAAGGGACGTCAAGACTCATGTGGGACTAGCAGGCCATTTGGTTGTTGGTCCAACGAAGGGAGAGTTTTCAGCTCAACCAAGGGCCATTGGTGAGACATATTCTGGCCATGGGCCATCTGAGTAGTGTAGACATGTCTATAGGGGATGAGATTCCTTCAATGATTGAAGCTCAATTCACCTCCAAAGGATGGAACCCATTGGGTAGCTGCATCGAGACTTACGCGGACAAGTTAAGCAAGTCGATGGAGAATCTCTCTAAGGATCATAGGGATGACCTTCAGCTAACTTGGGAGAACAACAATTGCTCCACACATGGGGATTACGAGATGGAGCACGATACTTGGAAATGCCAAGGAGGAGGGCCGGAAAAAAGAAGCAGAGTTCCAGTTGTCACGCCCCAGAACCAGAATACTGGAGAGCGGGGGACAGACGCAGCCAGCTACGTACATTGAAGTGAATCTCACCTCGCAGTACGGTCACGGCTGTCTAGATGCATGAGGGTTTACTACAAGCCATCAGTCTCTTAAGGTCAATAACAAGCCTAGTGTCTCAATCTCAAGCAACAAGTAGATATAACAAGATGGTAGATCATCAGACATACTGAAGAACAGTTTGGCAACTCTAGAGGGGGGGTGAATAGAGTATATATGTATAATGACCAATTAAAAATTAACTCTTTCACTAACAATGAATAGTCAGAGTAAAATGCGGAATGTAAATGAAAGACAAGAGAGCATACGCAAACACAGCAATTTTAACCTGGTTTCCCTCGTGGAGGACTAGTCCAGGCCTGAGAACTCTAGCTCAGGATTAAATCCACTATTTGTGAAATAGTAGCTTACAACCCGTGCCTTTTCTTCAGAAGAGCACGTCAACTTCTTACAGAGAATCGCAGTGGCGATTTGCTTGGAATTGTCCAAGCGATTTCTTCACTCTTGCACAAGAATCCTAAATGAGAGATGCTGAGCACTCGAGACTTAGGAGGCTTGTGGCTAGTAGATGGGAAGGGTATGGCTTATAGAGCTTGTAGGAGAGAAGAGAGGAGAAGATTGAGTGATTCAAAATGAGAGAATTCATGCCCTATTTATACTGATTTTAGGGACAGAATTCGGCCAGAATTCGGGTAAGGAAATTCAAAAATTTGGCCGTTGGACAGCTAGCAAACAGCTAACCCTAAAATTAGGGTTCCTGATTTCTAGGGGACAGAGTTCGGCCCGAACTCTGTGTGGAGGCAGAGTTCGGCCCGAACTCTGTCTCCAGAGCACAGAATGGTCCTAAGAGGGACATGTGGGCAATTTGGTTTTGGTGGAGCTTGGGATTTTGGGTAGGCTTGTATACTAAGTTCCAAGAGCTCAGCATAACTCAGAGTACATAAATCTAGACTC
Source organism: Iris pallida (assembly GCA_029216955.1). Taxonomy (NCBI): domain Eukaryota; kingdom Viridiplantae; phylum Streptophyta; class Magnoliopsida; order Asparagales; family Iridaceae; genus Iris; species Iris pallida. The sequence continues at coordinate 1,784,780 of JANAVB010009998.1, read as the reverse complement.
AATGAAATCATAAAATACAGACTCCAGAACACACTGAGAGCTGAAGACTGAGCTGTCATCTGTCTTGAACTGAGTGCAGTCGTCGTGTGTCGTATTGAATTTATACAAGTATTATTTGGTCAATATAGTCAATATTTGGTTGACTGTGACTTTGTGTCAACAATCTCCCCCATATTGATAATTGACAAAATAATATATGTATATTTCAATATTCATACCTGGACACAGTTGATTGTAATATAGCTCCATAGCTCCCCCATAAACGATGCCTGAGCTAAGCGAAAATAGCTCCCCCGTAAACCATGAGCGGTGTCGAGCTAGAAGCTATAGCTCTCCCCCGTACAAATTGCATAGTTCCTGTGATCTGATAGATGATATTTTCCAGAGCAAGAAGCACAGATATACACAGATATACGAATGCATAGAGCCAGTAATAGTATCCCAAAACAAGCACAAAATATACATATGTTTCTCCCCCTTTTGGCAGTTAGCAATATAAGAAACAATGAATAGTAATGCAACCACACTAAGAGAAGAAACAGTATAATATGGAGCAAAATAAGCATTGACATAGAATGATAATAAAGATAGATAATGTCATCCACCAAACCAAGTGGCCAACTCAGAAACGGAGTACATAAAACCAGCTACATGAAACTATAAGAAACTAAATAACTAAAAGCAAAAATAACTAAGACCATCAGCAGTGGCAGCAGCAGCAGATAGTAGCCAGTCTCCATCATGGAGCACGAGAAGGTCCTGGAACATCTGATGGACCATGGAAAGATCCAACGAAAAGGTCCTGGAACATCTGAAGATCCACAAAAGTATCATCTGGATCCATATACTGCATGACCCATGGATCATCAATGCGATAACCCGCGCGCGCTGGATCCCTCTCAATAGGCACATGCAGATCAGGATGACGAGCAAGTGAATACCGCATATCATGCAGAGAGTTCCCAAGGGCACTAATCTGCAGAGTGGTACGGTAATCATGCTGCGTCCAGCGATCATCCTCAATAGCAAAACGATCGCGAAGCATAGTCTGAAGTGAATCCAAGGTAGCAGGAGGTGCAGTCTGACCGAGTGGAGGGGCGTTAGGCTCCTCACCAGCAGACGAATTAGTAGCAGCAACAGGCTGAAGGAGTCGTGCCGGAGATAGAAAGGTAGGTGCCGGCAGAAACGGACAAGCATCAAGTGGTATGTGAAAAGCACGAAAGATCATAGGAAGATACAGAGGATAAACCAAAGCTCGTGGTTTCCTCCTACAGCGAATCATCCAGTCCATCATAGTACGTGGAAGATTGAAATGAATTCCAAAGTGAAGATGATAAAGAGCAGAAATTTCAAGATAAGTAATTTCATCAGGGGAACCGATCTTGGGTAGAATGGTGTTAGAAATGATCCAATGAAGATCAGAAAAATATGGGTTGAGATATTTTGTCATGAGCTTTCGAGGACGTGTGTAAGGAGTGCACAAATCGTCCTTGAAGCTTTCAAGAGAAAGTCCGTTGGGAAAATGGAACGAGCGAGCATCAACAAGTCTTTCCCAAGAACTTGGCTCAAGAAGATCAAGATATTCTGCTAATTCAAAGTCATCAAACGAGATATCGATACCAGCAACTCGTGAATAAATACGAAGATCATCAAAGGTTAAGTTGCAGTAGAACATTTTAATGGCATGATGATAAATAGCAGAGGATGTAGTGACAAGTTCATCAATATAAAGGTCATGGAATAAAGAATCATATTGAGAGAATATTGAAAAATTGATAGGATGTCCCGTGAATACCTGACGATTCCGAAAGTCACTAAACCAGTTGTTTGATGCATCAAGTGAGACAAAAAGTCTATTGTCATAAGTGGAAGGATGTAGAGGACGAGGTGGATTGAATAAAGGGTGAGGTGGTTGAGGAAGTTCAATGATTTGTTCAATTGATGGAGAAGAATCTGAAGAGGAAATACTCTCAATGCGAATCCTCTTCCCACGATTGAACAAGCAAGGAGCCATTAAAAGATATTAACTAGAAGATAGAAAATATGAATGATACCTCAAACAGGTAAAGAGCAATGGAGGATAATGGAGAGGAGACACCTTTTTGTTGATTTGAGAAACAATGGGGTACTCTGGATCAAAAACTAGGGTTAGGGTTTCAAGGAAAGAATGTGTATAGGTGAGAAAAGGTGGTAATAGTGAAGGAGAGAGGTAGAATCCCGACATAAAGTAGGGTTTTGTCTTTTGGTCGGGTGAAATATGGACCATTGGATTAGAAAAGATCCAACGGTGGAGCCAGATCCCGATTCTGGAACCTAGGGACCGAACTCGGCCCGAACTCTGATAGGGGCAGAGTTCGGCCCGAGTTCTGGCTCAATAGTCCAGAACTGAAAAAGGCAAAAGTCAGGAAGAAAATGTTCAATAATTAAACAAAATGACAGTCGGGAATAACAAAGAGTGTTGAATGAAAGAAATAGATAGAGAGGTATACAGAAAATAGAATGAACTTTTAGAAAATGCCAATTAGGCAATATTAAATTGAAACAAGCCATATAATAAATAAGGACATATACTGTGGTTCAATAGTCCAAATTTGCCATGGGTTAGCTGCAGGGGCCGGATCCCAGCTAGCGGTAGTCCTGAGGACTAGTGCACCGTGTCGCTTAGGCTTTTACGCCTTGTTGTCAGAAGGACCCTTTCGGCTTGTACCCATACCAAATTCTTTGTAAGGAATCACAATATACACGATATTTATGCAGGTGAGTTTCAATTTATGACTGCTTCATCTAAGATCCCAAGTTCACGACAAAGAAAATTGAAGCGCTCTTCGGATAGTGGCTTAGTAAAGAAGTCTGCCAGCTGATGATCAGTGTCAATAAATTCTAAGTTAATCGTGCCATTTTGCTGATGATCACGCAAAAAGTGGTGTCTGATCTCAATGTGTTTAGTGCGTGAGTGACAGACAGGGTTCTTAGTCAAATTGATGGCACTAGTATTGTCACAGAATATAGGAATATGCATGAAAGATAACTTATAGTCTTCAAGGGTTTGCTTCATCCACAGAATCTGTGCACAACAACGCCCAGCTGCTATATATTCAGCTTCTGTTGTGGATAGTGCGACAGAGTTCTGTTTCTTGCTAAACCATGAGACTAGAGCCTTTCCTAACAAATGACACGTGCCGCTCGTACTTTTACGGTCGACCTTGCATCCAGCAAAGTCAGCATCAGAGTAACCGATGAGGTCAAATGATGTTGACTTGGGATACCATAGGCCCACTGTAACCGTACCCTTAAGGTATCGAAAGATACGCTTAACCGCGGTCATGTGAGATTCCTTAGGATTTGCTTGATATCTAGCACATAGGCAAACACTAAACATGATATCGGGGCGACTAGCAGTTAAATAAAGTAAGCTGCCTATCATACCTCGATACTTACGTTGATCAACAGGTTTGCCGCTCTCATCTGGTTCGAGTTTGGTTGAAGTAGCCATTGGCGTGCTAATTGGTTTGACGTTGTCAAGGTCGAACTTCTTCAGCATGTCCTTGGTATACTTCGATTGACAGATGAAAGTTCCATTTGCCAGTTGCTTTACTTGCAGGCCAAGAAAGTAGTTGAGCTCTCCCATCATGCTCATCTCAAATTCTGTCTGCATACACTTGGCAAATTCTTGACAAAAAGTTTCATCAGTAGATCCAAAAATAATATCATCAACATAAATTTGAATTAATAGAATGGTGTCTTTGAAAGATTTGATAAACAGTGTAGTGTCAATTTTCCCTTTAGAAAAACCTTTCTCAAGCAGGAAGCTGCTTAGCCTTTCATACCAAGCTCTGGGAGCTTGTTGAAGGCCATAAAGCGCTTTCTTTAGCTTGAACACGTGGTCGGGAAATTTGTGATTTTCAAAGCCAGGGGGTTGTTTGACATAAACTTCCTCCTTAATAAAGCCATTCAAGAAAGCACTTTTAACATCCATTTGAAATAATTTAAAGTTCTGATGATTGGCAAAAGCACAAAGCATCCGAATGGATTCAAGTCTAGCAACAGGAGCATATGTCTCATCGTAGTCGATACCTTCCTCTTGGTTGTATCCTTGAGCTACTAGACGAGCTTTGTTACGTGTGACTGAACCATCTTCATTTACTTTGTTTCTAAACACCCATTTGGTACCAATTATTGAATGATTGGCCGGTTTAGGAACTAGTTCCCATACTTGGCTTCTTTCAAATTGGTTGAGTTCTTCTTGCATAGCAGAGATCCAAAATTCATCAGTAAAAGCTTCAGAAATGTTTTTAGGCTCTACTTGTGAAATGAAGGCAGTGCTAGCAACAGAGTCTCTTAATGATGATCTAGTAGTAACTCCACGTGACACTTCACCTATGACTAAATTTTCTGGATGTGAAGGTTTGAATGAGAATTTCTTAGGCAAACCCTCCAGAGAATTAGTTTCAGTTGAAGTATTCATTGGAGTAGAGGAAGTTGATGGCACAACATCATCATCAAGAGTACTTACTGCACTGTTATCTTCATCAAAAGTCACATTTGTTGACTCCTCCACAATAAGTGAGCGTTTATTGAAAACTCTATATCCCTTACTTTTGGCAGCATAACCAAGAAAGATACCATCGTCAGCTTTGGCATCAAATTTGCCTAAGTTGTCTTTGGTGTTAAGGATAAAACATCTGCAGCCAAAAACTCTGAAATAAGAAACATTTGGGGTTCTCCCAAACCAAAGCTCATAGGGTGTTTTCTTCGAAATGGGACGAATAAGCACCCTATTTAAAATGTGGCATGCTGTACTTACAGCTTCTGCCCAAAAATATTTTGGAAGAGAAAATTTATTCAACATGACTCTAGCCATATCGCCAAGAGTCCTATTCTTCCGCTCCACAACACCATTTTGTTGAGGAGTTCTAGGACAGAAAAATTCATGATCAATACCATTTGCATTACAAAAACTTTCAAAATCTGAATTTACGAATTCGCCTCCATGATCACTTCGGATTCGAGTAATCATGTAGCCTTTTTCGTTTTGAACTTTATTTACAAAAACTTTGAAAACAGAGATAGCATCGCTTTTATTAGCGAGAAAGAAAACCCAAGTAAATCTCGAAAAATCATCAATAATAACAAAAGCATATAGTTTGCCACCAAGGCTAGCTATTCTACTAGGACCAAATAAATCCATATGGAGTAATTGCAAGGGTCTAGTAGTACTTACAGAGTTGATGGAATGAAATGAGGATTTAGTTGCCTTGTTAAGTTCACATTCGGCACATACCGTGTCCTTTTTGAATGTGATGTCAGGCAATCCTCTCACTAGCTTCTTGGTAGAAAGCCTGGATATAGCATCCATGTTGGCATGACCGAGACGCTGGTGCCATAGTAGTCGTTCGTCTTTGTGTGCATATAAACATCTACCTGCATGGTTAGTATTTATAGAGAGATAGAAAATATAGATATTGTCCTCTCTTTTCCCTTCAAAAGCAATGTCTCCTGTTGACCTATCGTAGATGTAGCAACAGTTTTGTCCAAAGTTAATATCATATCCATGATCAGCAAGATGGCTAATGCTGAGCAGGTTATGCTTTAACTCGGTCACTAGGCAGACATCCTTTATAACAGGAGAAGGAGGATGACCAATGATACCGTTACCTATTATATGCCCTTTGAGATTGTTACCGAAGGATACGTATCCTTCTCTTTTCATCGATAGTGATGCAAAAAGATTTGCGTCTCCCGTCATATGTCGCGAGCATCCACTATCGAGAATCCACTTACTCTCAGTTGAGGAGGAAAGGTCCACCTACATCAAGAGTAGATGTGACCTTTGGTACCCATTTTCTTGAGGGTCCTGAAAAGTTAGTTTTTGGAAACCAAGCATATATTTTCTTGTCTACCAGTCTTCTAACTCTACACTGTGGTAAAATGTGTCCATGTTTTCCACAGTAAGTACAGATGGCATTTTTATTTATACTAGGAGCATGAGAATGATATCTATGAGCAACAGGATGAGGATGATATGGAGAATTAGCATGGTAATGATGACTATGCTTAGAGTGAGTGGCATGATGATGATGTCTGTGTGTCATAGCATGATGATATTGACTGTGAGGAGTGGCATGCTGAAATTGTCTATATGGCATAGTGTGATGTTGTGGCATGATATGATGATTTTGTCTATGTGTAGAGTGATATTGGTTGTGTCTTTGTGCAATATGATGAGTATGAGGAGTATTTTTACGTGCATGTGGTTTGTGAAAGTTTGTGTAAATAAATGCATGGTTATGTGCTGTATGAGGGTGACGTGGTTGACTAGCATGAGTGGTGTTGTGCTCATGTGATTGGGTTTGAGGTTTAGCCACCTGTTTTCCCAATTTGATTTCTAATCTTTTAGAAACAGCTTGTAATTCATCAACTTTAATATTCAAGCCATAGATCTTAGTCAGAGAAATCTTGTGTCTACTCTTTTCTTCAGCAAGCAATGTATTGAGAGTAGTGATTTCTTGAGTTTGTTGCTCAATGCGTGCTTCAGCATCATGTAAGCTTAATTTAAGCTTCGATACTTCATCAGTGTCATTTGTGGGAGATGTGTTTCTAACATTATTAAGAAGCAAGGAAATTCTTTGTATCTCATCTTCTAGACTTTTGATTTTGTCCTTGGCATGCTTGTATTTACCGATAATCTTTTTGTGATCATCAAGTAAATCGGTGAAAGCATCGCCAAGTTCATCAAAAGAGAAGTCATCTAAAGTTTCGTTTGATACCTTGGTGGAATTTGCCATGAGGCAAACATTTGCTTTGTCTTGAGGAGAGTTCTTTTCTTCCTCGGAGTCACTTGCTTCGCTTTCATGCCAAATGCTTGTGTTGGCATATCTTTTTGATGAGTTCTTCTTGTAGGGCTTTTCATACCGGTTGCTCTTCTTTAAGAGCGGACAGTCTCTTCTGACGTGTCCAGTCTTTTTGCAACCATAGCAAGTTGGCTCTTCTTCATCGTCTTCTTGTGGTTCCTTCTTTCTTTGATTGAAGCGAAGGAATTTCTTGAAGTTACGTACCATGAGAGCTTGGTCTTCATCATCTGAGATATCGTCTTCAGTCTCATCGTGATCAACCTTTCGTCGATGGACTTTGAGTGCTATCTCCCTGGTCTTCGGAGCAGGCTCTTCGAAGTCCTTGAGGTCAAGCTCGTGAGTCATGAGCTTGCCCATCAAAGTCTCCATAGACATACTTGTGAGATCATTTCCTTCTATGATGGCTGTCACCTTAGGGTTCCAAATCTTTGGTAACCCTCTGAGTAGCTTGCGGATCTTCTCATGGTTTGAGTACTGCTTACCGAGCGAGGATAACGGGTTGATGATGTCGAGGAATCTTGTAAACATTTGAGTGATCGTCTCATTTGGCTTCATCTTAAAGGCTTCGTACTCTTGAGTGAGACGGCTTATCTTTGATTCCTTGACTTGAGTGGTTCCTTCATGCGTCACTTCCAGAAGTCTCCATACTTCATGAGCAGTGGTGCATGTAGAGACCCTGTTAAACTCGTTCCTGTCTATAGCACAGAATAAAGCATTAATAGCCCTAGCATCTAGACTTGCCTGTTTCTTCTCCTCGACAGAATATTTGTCGTGTGGCTTCTCAGTGAGGTCACCATCGACAACTATTCTGGCGGGCTTTTTGTAACCGTCAGTTACGACAGTCCACAGGTCAAAGTCTAGAGACTTCAGATAAAAACTCATCCTTGTTTTCCAATATGTGTAGTTAGTCCCATCAAATAGGGGAGGCCTATGAGTGGACTGACCTTCACCATGATTGGAGATCAAGGATTGTGTGGTTGCCATGGATCAGCTCTTAGGATGTTAGTCCTTATAAAGAGAACAGAGCTTTGATACCAATTGAAGAACAGTTTGGCAACTCTAGAGGGGGGGTGAATAGAGTATATATGTATAATGACCAATTAAAAATTAACTCTTTCACTAACAATGAATAGTCAGAGTAAAATGCGGAATGTAAATGAAAGACAAGAGAGCATACGCAAACACAGCAATTTTAACCTGGTTTCCCTCGTGGAGGACTAGTCCAGGCCTGAGAACTCTAGCTCAGGATTAAATCCACTATTTGTGAAATAGTAGCTTACAACCCGTGCCTTTTCTTCAGAAGAGCACGTCAACTTCTTACAGAGAATCGCAGTGGCGATTTGCTTGGAATTGTCCAAGCGATTTCTTCACTCTTGCACAAGAATCCTAAATGAGAGATGCTGAGCACTCGAGACTTAGGAGGCTTGTGGCTAGTAGATGGGAAGGGTATGGCTTATAGAGCTTGTAGGAGAGAAGAGAGGAGAAGATTGAGTGATTCAAAATGAGAGAATTCATGCCCTATTTATACTGATTTTAGGGACAGAATTCGGCCAGAATTCGGGTAAGGAAATTCAAAAATTTGGCCGTTGGACAGCTAGCAAACAGCTAACCCTAAAATTAGGGTTCCTGATTTCTAGGGGACAGAGTTCGGCCCGAACTCTGTGTGGAGGCAGAGTTCGGCCCGAACTCTGTCTCCAGAGCACAGAATGGTCCTAAGAGGGACATGTGGGCAATTTGGTTTTGGTGGAGCTTGGGATTTTGGGTAGGCTTGTATACTAAGTTCCAAGAGCTCAGCATAACTCAGAGTACATAAATCTAGACTCAATGAAATCATAAAATACAGACTCCAGAACACACTGAGAGCTGAAGACTGAGCTGTCATCTGTCTTGAACTGAGTGCAGTCGTCGTGTGTCGTATTGAATTTATACAAGTATTATTTGGTCAATATAGTCAATATTTGGTTGACTGTGACTTTGTGTCAACACATACAAGGTAAGGCGTCCCATACATTACATATTCAGATGATCATGAAGCTAGTCATACAAAATACGAAGACTAGCAAGAGTTTAAGTTATACATGATCAACCCTAAGATTTGTCAATAATGTTACAGCCCGTAGGCAGACAGTAAGTAAAGTTGCAACGAGCTAACACTTGCTCGACGGCTAAACGCCTCAAAAGAATATTTTTACAAGGGAGTGGGAGAGCAAAATAAAAACCCACTCGTTGCCGGGATTCCTTCTAGTGTTCACCATCAGGCAGAAAAGTTGGGAGATCCTCGGTAGCTGCTCCGAAATCTGGCCATACAAAACCAGCTGGGTCAGACCCCAGAAAGAGCAAGTGCCACAAAGGGGGCTTCACTTAAGAACTAAAACAAGCATGTCAGCACATAAAGTCATAGGTGAAATAACATAAGACATGAGTTAAAGAAAACAGGATGATAAACGATAAGATAGCTAGAGGACTAGTCCGGTAACCAAGTTACAACCTGTAAACCAAATAAGGACCGGGGTTGTAACCCTTCACCTGAACAGAACTTAGCCTCGAACCAATTATCGATAAAGTAAAGCATAAACAAGCATGTCCGGAGATATCCATGCACCGAATCTGGACAAGACTAGACAAGATAGGACTCCATCCATCATTCACGGCCAAGCAAAGAGTACGGCTTGATACTTAACTAACTAGGGTTATCACATGCTTAGTTACTAGTAAGATGCAATGAGGTACGCCTACGGCCATAAGCCCTGCAGACTATCCAAGTTATCCAGACGCAAGGTTCAAGATTAGAGTTATCATGCCTTGTTAGGTGACTTGGATGCAACATATGACAGTTTATATAGTAATCGTTTCATGTAGGGCCCCACATAGCAGTGAGCTGGAAATGTGCCCTACTCGTCGGTAGGCTACAAGTCCATCAAGGAAGGTGCCCAGATAACAGGATTGCTTGTAGCCGGAATACCTCTCTATATGCTCTACGTGATCAATCTAGTCATTAACCTAGTCAGATTCAGTATGAATCCCTGACCGTGGTAACCAGGGATACATGTCCTAGACATGATGCGAGACAAGACTGGTTGCTTATATAAGCATATTCAATACATTCACCCACGGTGTCAAGAATTTACTTAGCATGTCAGGTTAGCCGTCGCAACAGCGTATCAAGGTTATCATGTCAAGATTACTTGTCAAGGGTGTACCACGGCGGGTCACCATCATGTCATGTTGCTTATCAAGGCAAGGGTGCGTCACAACGGACCACCATCAAGAATTATTATATCAATTTACTTGTCAAGAGTGCACCACGGCGGGTCACTATCAAGAGTTATCCTGTAAGGTCATAATGCCATTTCGTGTTTATGCAAGTGCACCACAACGGGTCACTGATCATGCAATTCCATCACTAAGCCGTGTTCAGATTCACATTCATAAACAATGTCATGCTCACATCGGGTTCATGTCGAGTTTGGCTCAAAATTACGTAAGGATATAAAATGGGTACAAAAATCATAAAAAGGGGATTATGGGGACATAATGCGCCCAAGGGAGAGGAGCAAGGGGTACTATGGCCAATAAGTGGCATTAGCCAAGTTGCGCCAGGGTAACAGGTTGCACCAAGGCAAGTAGGGTGCCAAGCACTAGAATGCACGAGGTTGGGTGAAGTTGCGCCAGGAATAGTCAGGCCAAGTCATATTGCGCCAGGCACTAGACTGCGTGAGGCTAGGTTGTGCCTGAGTCAGACTGCACATGAGTCAGACTGCACACAAGTCAGACTGTGCACGAGTCAGACTACGCACGAGTCAGACTGCGCATGAGGCTAGACTGCGCACGAGTCAGACTGCGCACGAGTCAGACTGTGCTGCGCTAAAGAGCGCACGCAACTCAGTGGCGCAAGCTAAAAAGTTCGTGCATACTGCTCATTATCTTCTCCAAATCAGCAAGAACTCCATGGTTGAACCCAAAGCTTCAAAGGTCCATAACTTGGTCAAAACAAGTCCAAATCCAACTTTCAAATGGTCAAAATTGGGTAGAATAAAATTTTCTTCAACATGGAACTATCAAAATTTGAAAACAAAGAAGTTTGATAGATCAAAACCACCAAAATTTGAAAATGACCAATTTTTAGATCTACAAAAATCAAAGCCTCAACATGGAAAATGGCAAGTTCTAATGTGTCTTAGAAACATGAGAAGAAGCTATTGGAATAATAAAAATGGATTCTCTTGTGGAAGCAAGTTGCACTTACCTAAGGGGTGTTCTTGGTTGGTGGTGGGTTTAATGGAGAAGGAAGAAGAGTTAATGAGAAAGTGGAGGAGAGAGAAAAGTTAGGTGGGTTATAAAGGAGGATGGTGGGTTTAACATGATGAACCAAAGAATAAACCAAGCCAACCCAAAATAAACCAAGTTAAACCATTACATGCCATGATGAACCTAATCATGATTAAACTGAAATTAGCTAGAGATGTCGAGCAAGCTATATCAATTGCAGGCAATATATGACTAGCAGTCAATCAAGCAATCATTCATGCAAGCAAGGAACTTAAGCATAAGGCATAAGAAAGACATTATACCCTACGAGTCAAACTGGTCGGGATATCGTGATCGGATATCATCCTCACGCTCCCACGTTGACTTACCCAAAGAGTGATGACCCCAAGCAACACGGACTAAACTAATAGTCATGTTCTTGAGTATCTTCTCCCTCCGGTCCAATATGGATACGGGTCTCTCCTCATACGAAAGGTTGGTACCAACAACCAATTCCGAATGATCAAGGACATGACTCGGATCCGGGATATACCGTCGTAATTGGGATACATGGAAGACATTATGCACCTCACGTAACGAAGGTGGAAGAGCGAGACGATAGGACACATCACCTACTCGCTCAAGGATATTGTAACACCCAGTTTTCCAGAAGAGGGTAATTTTGAAATTTTGTATTTTAATTTATTTAATTATGATATTTATTTCATAATATAATTTTTGGTAATTTTTAATCATTTTTAAACTATTTAAATCATGACTTATGATTTTGGTGCATTGACTAGTGTAGCCTTAGAGACTGTTGACCTAGAGCCTAGTCATGTGATTAGGAATGTTTGATTAGTACATTTTAGCCTAGAGGATATTTGGTCATTTTAGGATTTATTTGAATTTTTGGGAATTTTTAGAATTTATTTTGGAATTGTTTGATTGAGGGTTGACTAGGTTGACTTTGACTAGCTTTGACTTTGTGACCTAACCCTAGTTAAGTTGGACTTGACTAGATATGAGATCCTAGGTTAAGTTAGGTCAACCATACTCTAGTTAGTAAAAACAATTAAGAATATTGAGTTTTGAATGGAAAGATTTGACCACAAGTCATGACTTGTGATTTTTAAGTCATTTGTTTTAGGACTAAGCCCAAAGCCCAATAGCCAAGTACCCAACCTTAACCCTAACATTTTGTCTAGCCACTTAACCCTCCTTGGGATTCCCCCCTTATAAATATTCTCTTAGAATTAGGGCTAGCCTCTAAGGAAGAACAAGCTTTAGAGAGAGGTAATGTCCCTACTTCAAAAATCCCTAGAAAATCCATTTTAGCTCCTATTTCCCCCAAACAAATTGCAATAGGTTTTAATCTGAGTATTCTTGCTGTTTTTACATTTTATTCTCAGATTCAAATCAATTTGGAGGAGTTTGACTCTCAAGAGGAACCTCTCTCTTTAGAGCTTTTTGGAGATTTTGAAACATTGAGGTAACTTCCTATTTCCACCATAGAACTCTGTTATTTTTGCATCATTAGGGAGCCCTATACCTAGCCTAACTGTAGGAATAGGAATCCCCAAGTTTTTGTGTCCTTTCGTGTCCAAACTGGACAGGTATCAGTGTTTAATTTTAGGTATTTGATGAAATACCCCAATCGGCATTTCGTGTAAATTTTGGGATTCTTTTTGAATAGGAAATTAGTATTTATTGTCGCTTACACGATTCTTCATGATTGAGGGTGTCCCTGTGTCGCATCGTATCGGATTCGACACGTGCACACGCGGGTGCGAGCGCGCGCGCAGGGCTGTGCGCGTGTCCTGCCACTCGGGGGCTAGTGCTCTGCGGACACAGCACAAGGACACGTAAAACTCGACACATACTAGGGGGCAGTGACTGACACTACGTGTGTCAAGTCTGACGTGTTCCAGTGTCGTGTCGAGTGAGCACGAGGCTCTGCACTGATTCGAGACTGACAGGTTCTGTCGTTTTGAGTGTCACTGATACGCGTGTGTAAGTCGGACACGCGGACACTAGGACCCAGTGCAGACACCTAGACACGAGGACCTATCCTAGGCGAACCTAGGTTAGTGATCTCGAGACACGTTGTGTCTTGTGTCGTGTGCACGACACGCGTGCACACGTGCACGATGATTGTGCACTGTTGTATTCAGTTTTTACTGTTTTTGGTTTCTAAAGTAATTGGACACGTTTGTGTCCACTTTTGTGGACACAAACACATCACGTAACACGTATGCAATGTGTTCTCACATTACCAACCTCTTATTTTGAATTTTAATATGTTTTCATTAGTTTTTAACAATTTACCAAATCCTGAAACATGGGTATTTATTCCCTGAATTTCCAGTTTTCAAAAACGATTTTGGACACCTATTTCATCATATTTATTACTGTTTAAATGTTGGTTTAAGTCCCAAAATGGGTTCTCCTATATATAATCTAGTTGTGTATCAGTTTTGGTGTAATTTGGTGATGTGTGGGGATCAATATGGAGATGTATGAAAAAACTGGAATTTGGGTTCAGATTTTTCCTGATTTGTAGTGATATGTATATTAATCTATATATATATATATATATATATATATATATATATATATATATATATATATATATATATATATATATATATATATATGTATATATATATAACATGGTTTGTATACATATATATGGATATATATCATAGGTGTGTGTGGTGTGTATGTGTTGTATAGAGTTAGAGAGGGGTGGTTTGAGAGTTTGTGTGTATGTGTGTTATATAGAGAGAGTGTAGAGAGGGTGATAGAGAGTGGGAAGGAAGGAGTCATTTGGGAGTGTGAAGGGAATTTAGAAGGGGGATAACCTGTTGTGGATAACAGCAGTAGTAAGAGTAGGAAATCAGTCCCAAAGGGGACTGATTAGGCTCAGCTGCAGTAGCAGCAGTTTATCACTGTTTGGCAGTGTTGGGGGGGAACATACCAGGCCCCAAATCACCCATTTAGCCCCCTCAATTCCAGCATGTTTCAGCCCTTAAACCTATTCCTATACCAGTATTTTACTGTCACATATCAGTCCACAAAACTTATTTTTAACTGTCCAAAAACCTGTCCAAGCTAACACACCCATATCAGTCTACATTCCAGCTCCTAAACCCCCAAATGGCAGCCCCTTTACTTGTCCAAAAACCTGTCCAATAGAAGTCCCTTAACCACCATGCTAACCTCCAACTCCCCATCCCATTCAGCCATAATAACCCCATTTGAAACCCCCATTTCAGCCAACACATCAGTCCCTAAAAATGCCCTGAAATTCAGTCCTCCTAAACACCCTTTGGCCATCCCAAACCAACTTGTTGGCTGTCCCAAAACAGTCCAACTTGGTCCACAAATCAGCCCCTTGAATTCAGTCTCCATGACACCTATAATCAGCCCATGTTCAGTCCCTTAATACCCCTCATTGGCAGTCCAAAACCAAGCCTTTGCAGCCTCAAATCTGTCCTATATGTATATGCCTGTGTGTGGGTGTTATGAGTTTGTGAGTGAGCTATAGGATATGTGAGTGTATCTAGATGTGGGTATGTAGGTGAGTATGTATGTATAGATGGTATCCTATGGGTGTTAGGCCATATGTAAACCTGTAGGAAAGAGCCTATATGTGCCCATAGTGTGTGAGTGAGTGAGTGTGTGTATGTGAGTTGGTGTGTGTTGAGTGTGGGGGATATATGAGTATGGTATCATGAGTATTGTGTGTGGTTGAGAGTTGGGTAATTGTGAGAATGGTGCAAGGGTAAAGAATAAGGTAATGGGTAATAGATAGCATATACCATAAGATGACTTAGATTGACCTAGTTTGACTTGGATTGATTTCCTGTGACCTTGTTTGACCTTGATTGTCCTAGTGTGACTCAGTATGACCTAGTTTAGCTTGGTGTGACTTAGGGTTGACCTAGATTGACCTAGATTCATTAGAATGCATTGTAATGCATCTTATTATCATTTTTTAGACTCATAGTGACTTGTACTGTTCTATAGGAGACAGACACCACTCCTCGGACAGTATATTCTCTTCAGACACTCAGGCTATCAGGCGAGTACATTCTCTGACCATTTCATACTTGTATGGATTTACATTCTTGCTCTAGATTACTGTACTTGATGCTGACACGACTTTTATCACGGATTGGTACTATATGGATCTTCTTTTGAGATGTTATCTTCTTGTATTCACTAAATACATATTGTGACGTGCGTTTCACTTCCATATTGTATATATTGAATACCCATATCCTTGTATACTCATTGTGCATATTGTACTCTCATTATCACATGAGCCCCAGGGATAGACCATTATACACTATTGTATAACATTGTACATCCATTGTATAACATTGTACACTATTGTATAAGATAACGTAACTGGAGTAGATCCTTGTGTATTGATTGGAGAGGGGGAGTAGAATTGGTTATGTACTCAAATCCTATTGCATAATATTGTATAACTATTGTATATGTCTATTGTACACTCACGTACAATGGAGTTACCATTGCATTTTTCTAGCCCGTTTACATAACCAGATTGTACTCTAAAATCACATGTTTCTTACAGTTCTTACTTATCATATTTAGATATTTCCTGTTATCAAATCTCTACTGTTTTCATATATATTCTTCTTTCAGCGTTTCGTGTACTTTACTCTATTGCATGCTTTATATTTCCTAACTCGATATGAACTGCGTGAGATGTTTTGTGCTCGCTCCCGTCCTGACTGGACCTGTTGAAAATATTACAGAGGATGAGGAGGAGGCCTGCATAGACACCTACTATGGGACAGCTGTAGATGACATGTGTGACCCAGATTTCCAGCCTGATCCACTAGCTTAGAGACTGAGGCTCCCTAGTCTAGATTTACTATTTCTGTCATTTGAGATCTGATTGTATATATTCTTTCATTTACAGTATTAGAGACTTGTATTAAGTTAGATGTTCTGTTTTGTATGGCAGTAGACACTTAGACTCCTTCTCTCTGATTGTATCATGTGGATCTTTTTATTCCAGTATCTATCTATCTTTTATTTTCATCATTCTGCCTTAGATGTGATTGAGACTGTATATTGTTATGTCACCTCCATTCGGAGTGTATATACTGTACAGGTACCTTTATATTGTTAGATGATTGACCTAGGACAGCGTTCTACCGCCGACACTGCGGCATAGGCTGGGCGTTGTTACGTTCTCGTACCCTCACAGTGGGTGCAGGTCGTGACACGTTTTTAGTGGTGGCCTATGCAGGTCGAGTTTATGTAGTGGTATTCGAAATAGAGTATCACTACAGCCTGCAGTAGGATTAGGATATTTTTGAAGGTACTCAATCACATTAGGAAAAGCTCTTAACCTGATTCTTGTTATCAAAATTCTTGCTACTTTAATACTTCCTTTTGAAATAAACGGTCCTCCCTTGAATTATCGCTTCTTTCTCAGCAATTGATACCCTTGTTTGATCTGTCTTCAGGATGGTGGAGACGCGGTTACAGCGTGCCATTCATGGAGATACTGTAGAGGGGACTGCTACCTCTCAGCCAGTTTAGCAGGGTCGGAAGGCTACAACTCCTGCCACCTCTGCTCATATTGGGACTTCAGCAGCAGCAGTAGCTGAGGGTATGCCTTCACCAGTTCGGAGGCAGGACCCAGTCATTCCGGATGTACTTTTTCAGCAGCAGCAGCCACCTGCAGGGACAATTGAGGCCGTTCAGCTGTTAGCCTTCTTCCGGCAGTACATGGAGGGTCAGCAGACCCAGCAGTAGTGGCAGACAGCAGAGCTCACACGAGGTATTGAGCTGGCAATGACTGCGGTAGAGAGAGTCATAGCTCAGCCAGCGGCAACCCCACAGCCGTACCAGCCACGGGAGAAGGGCATCCAAGATTTCCAGAAGATGCACCCGAGAGACTTCCGAGGGACAGAAGGGATCTTGTATGTCGATGAGTGGATCGAGCATATGGAGGAGATTTTCAGGTTGGCTGAGATCCCGACGAGGCTCCAGATAGAGACAGCGGCCAGCATAATGCAGGATCTGGCCCGTACCTGGTACCAGACCGACCCGAGGGTCGGTACAGCAGGACAGACCTGGGCAGCATTCAAGAAGCTATTCAAGGAGAAGTTCTTTCCAGATGCAGCGCTGGGAGCCCTCGAGACCCAGTTCGAGGCCCTAGTCCAGGGGAACCAGTCTGTGGAGGAGTACGCAGGAGAGTTCTGCCGCCTGAGCAGATTTATGGATGACTTGTCGGAGACGACGAAGGCCCGGAGGTTCCGGAAGGGCTTGGTAAATGAGGTCAAGTCCTACACCAAGAACGCCCGCAGCACTACCTTTGAAGAGATCCTGGTGGACGCTTTAGCTGCAGAGGATGATCTTGAGCTTAGGTTCAAGAGGGGGCGAGACCCAGTTGGGGGCAGCAGCAGTGGAGGACCGGCCAAGAGGTCGCACGTTCAACATGAGTTTCAGCAGCAGTATCAGCATCCGATGGCCCATTTCCAGCAGCAGCAGCAGAGGCCTGTTCAGTATCAGGGACAGAGACAGGTGTAGTATCAGCAGGCACCCAGGCAGCAGCAGAACACTGTGTGCAACTTCTGCAAGAAGCAAGGCCATGGGTGGGATGACTGTAGGAAGAGGCTGGGTATGTGTTTACTTTGCGGATCAGTGGAGCATCAGTGTAGAGAGTGTCCCAAGAACCCGACACCATTGGCTCAGGTAGCACCAGGAGCTAGAGCTCCGGCAGGGCAGCAGAGGGGACCACCATTGCAGACTCAGCAGCAAAGGTTTGTTCAGCATCAGCAGCAGGCCAGGGGAGGCCAGCCAGGGCGAGCTTTTGCCATGACAGCCGAGGATGCTCAGGCCGTTGGAGATCTAGTTGCAGGTTCCGTTCTTTTGATTTAGTTCTGTAATTCCTATCTTAAAATTCAGTTCCATCTTTTCCTATCTATTTCTTCATTGTTGATAAGTTGATCTGGTGTTTCAGTATAATTTAATTTCCTTCTGAGATAAGTCGTATGGGCTAGGTCGCCTCGATTATAAGATTTTAGAATCCTCTGGGGTCATGCTAGCAGGCATAGTGAGGACATATAGTCGGATTATGGATGTATTTCTCGGGTGTGGGAATTTAAGGTTTTCGCTGCCAAGCGCGTGGCAATGCAAAAATTTTAAATACCACAATTCTAGAGGTATGTACCATAGTTGAGGACTCTGTGATTATCGTAGCCTTGCTCACTGGCATGACAGAGATTCTGAGTATCATGGTTTTGGACAGACGCATATGATTATCTGACGGTATGTTTGAGACTCTGATTGTGGGGTGTTTGACCTAGAAGGACTACGGCCATTTTAATTTCGAGGACGAAATTTTTCTAAGGTGGATAGGATTGTAACACCCAGTTTTCCAGAAAAGGGTAATTTTGAAATTTTGTATTTTAATTTATTTAATTATGATATTTATTTAATGATATGATTTTTGGTAATTTTTAATCATTTTTAAACTATTTAAATCATGACTTATGATTTTGGTGCATTGACTAGTGTAGCCTTAGAGACTGTTGACCGAGAGCCTAGTCATGTGATTAGGAATGTTTGATTAGTACATTTTAGCCTAGAGGATATTTGGTCATTTTAGGATTTATTTGATTTTTGGGAATTTTTAGAATTTATTTTGGAATTGTTTGATTGAGGGTTGACTAGGTTGACTTTGACTAGCTTTGACTTTGTGACCTAACCCTAGTTAAGTTGGACTTGACTAGATATGAGACCCTAGGTTAAGTTAGGTCAACCATACTCTAGTTAGTGAAAACAATTAAGAATATTGAGTTTTGAATGGAAAGATTTGACCACAAGTCATGACTTGTGATTTTTAAGTCATTTGTTTTAGGACTAAGCCCAAAGCCCATTAGCCAAGTGCCCAACCCTAACCCTAACATTTTGTCCAGCCACTTAACCCTCCTTGGGATTCCTCCCTTATAAATATTCTCTTAGAATTAGGGCTAGCCTCTAAGGAAGAACAAGCTTTAGAGAGAGGTAATGTCCCTACTTCAAAAATCCCTAGAAAATCCATTTTAGCTCCTATTTCCTCCAAACAAATTGCAATAGGTTTTAATCTGAGTATTCTTGCTGTTTTTACATTTTATTCTCAGATTCAAATCAATTTGGAGGAGTTTGACTCTCAAGAGGAACCTCTCTCTTTAGAGCTTTTTGGAGATTTTGAAACATTGAGGTAACTTCCTATTTCCACCATAGAACTCTGTTATTTTTGCATCATTAGGGAGCCCTATACCTAGCCTAACTGTAGGAATAGGAATCCCCAAGTTTTTGTGTCCTTTCGTGTCCAAACTGGACACGTATCAGTGTTTAATTTTAGGTGTTTGATGAAATGCCCCAATGGGCATTTCGTATAAATTTTAGGATTCTTTTTGAATAGGAAATTAGTATTTGTTGTCGCTTACACGATTCTTCATGACTGAGGGTGTCCCTGTGTCGCATCGTGTCGGATTCGACACGTGCACACGCGGGTGCGAGCGCGCGCGCAGGGCTGTGCACGTGTCCTGCCACTCGGGGGCTAGTGCTCTGCGGACACAGCACAAGGACACGTGAAACTTGACACACACTAAGGGGCAATGACTGACACCACGTGTGTCAAGTCTGACGTGTCCCCGTGTCGTGTCGAGTGAGCACGAGGCTCTGCACTGATTCGAGACTGACAGGTTCAGTCGTTTTGAGTGTCACTGATACGCGTGTGTAAGTCGGACACGCGGATACTAGGACCCAGTGCAGACACCTAGACACGAGGACCTATCCTAGGCGAACCTAGGTTAGTGATCTCGAGACACGTTGTGTCTTATGTCGTGTGCACGACACGCGTGCACACGTGCACGATGATTGTGCACTGTTATGTTCAGTTTTTACTATTTTTGGTTTTTAAAGTGATTGGACACGTTTGTGTCCACTTTTGTGGACACAAACACATCACGTAACACGTATGCAATGTGTTCTCACATTACCAACCTCTTATTTTGAATTTTAATATGTTTTCATTAGTTTTTAACAATTTACCAAATCCTAAAACATAGGTATTTATCCCCTGAATTTCCAGTTTTCAAAAACGATTTTGGACACCTATTTCATCATATTTATTACTGTTTAAATGTTGATTTAAGTCCCAAAATGGGTTCTCCTATATATAATCTAGTTGTGTATCAGTTTTGGTGTAATTTGGTGATGTGTGGGGATCAATATGGAGATGTATGAAAAAACTGGAATTTGGGTTCAGATTTTTCCTGATTTGTAGTGATATGTATATTAATCTATATATATATATGTATATATATAACATGTTTTATATACATATATATGGATATATATCATAGGTGTGTGTGGTGTGTATGTGTTGTATAGAGTTAGAGAGGGGTGGTTTGAGAGTTTGTGTGTATGTGTGTTATATAGAGAGAGTGTAGAGAGGGTGATAGAGAGTGGGAAGGAAGGAGTCATTTGGGAGTGTGAAGGGAATTTAGAAGGGGGATAACCTGTTGTGGATAACAGCAGTAGTAAGAGTAGGAAATCAGTCCCAAAGGGGACTGATTAGGCTCAGCTGCAGTAGCAGCAGTGTATCACTGTTTGGCAGTGTTGGGGGGGAACATACCAGTCCCCAAATCACCCATTTAGCCCCCTCAATTCCAGCATGTTTCAGCCCTTAAACCTATTCCTATACCAGTATTTAACTGTCACATATCAGTCCACAAAACTTGTTTTTAACTGTCCAAAAACCTGTCCAAGCTAACACACCCATATCAGTCTACATTCCAGCTCCTAAACCCCCAAATGGCAGCCCCTTTACTTGTCCAAAAACCTGTCCAATAGAAGTCCCTTAACCACCATGCTAACCTCCAATTCCCCATCCCATTCAGCCATAATAACCCCATTTGAAGCCCCTATTTCAGCCAACACATCAGTCCCTAAAAATGCCCTGAAATTCAGTCCCCCTAAACACCCTTTGGCCATCCCAAACCAACTTGTTGGCTGTCCCAAAACAGTCCAACTTGGTCCACAAATCAGCCCCTTGAATTCAGTCTCCATGACACCTATAATCAGCCCATGTTCAGTCCCTTAATACACCTCATTGGCAGTCCAAAACCAAGCCTTTGCAGCCTCAAATCTGTCATATATGTATATGCCTGTGTGTGGGGGTTATGAGTTTATGAGTGAGCTATAGGATATGTGAGTGTATCTAGATGTGGGTATGTAGGTGAGTATGTATGTATAGATGGTATCCTATGGGTGTTAGGCCATATGTAACCTGTAGGAAAGAGCCTATATGTGCCCATAGTGTGTGAGTGAGTGAGTATGTGTATGTGAGTTGGTGTGTGTTGAGTGTGGGGGATATATGAGTATGGTATCATGAGTATTGTGTGTGGTTGAGAGTTGGGTAATTGTGAGAATGGTGCAAGGGTAAAGAATAAGGTAATGGGTAATAGATAACATATACCATAAGATGACTTTGATTGACCTAGTTTGACTTGGATTGATTTTCTGTGACCTTGTTTGACCTTGATTGTCCTAGTGTGACTCAGTATGACCTAGTTTAGCTTGGTGTGACTTAGGGTTGACCTAGATTGACCTAGATTCATTAGAATGCATTGTAATACATCTTATTATCATTTTTTAGACTCATAGTGACTTGTACTGTTCTATAGGAGACAGACACCACTCCTCGGACAGTATATTCTCTTCAGACACTCAGGCTATCAGGCGAGTACATTTTCTGACCGTTTCATACTTGTATGGATTTACATTCTTGCTCTAGATTACTGTACTTGATGCTGACACGACTGTTATCACGGATTGGTACTATATGGATCTTCTTTTGAGATGTTATCTTCTTGTATTCACTAAATACATATTGTGACGTGCGTTTCACTTCCATATTGTATTTATTGAATACCCATATCCTTGTATACTCATTATGCATATTGTACTCTCATTATCACATGAGCCCCAGGGATAGACCATTGTACACTATTGTATAACATTGTACATCCATTGTATAACATTGTACACTATTGTATAAGATAACGTAACTGGAGTAGATCCTTGTGTATTGATTGGGGAGGGGAGTAGAATTGGTTATGTACTCAAATCCTATTATACAACATTGTATAACTATTGTATATGTCTATTGTACACTCACGTACAATGGAGTTACCATTGCATTTTTCTAGCCCGTTTACATAACCAGATTGTACTCTAAAATCACATGTTTCTTACAGTTCTTACTTATCATATTTAGATATTTCATGTTATCAAATCTCTACTGTTTTCATATATCTTCTTCTTTCAGCGTTTCATGTACTTTACTCTATTGCACGCTTTATATTTCCTAACTCGATATGAACTGCGTGAGATGTTTTGTGCTCGCTCCCGTCCTGACTGGACCTGTTGAAAATATTACAGAGGATGAGGAGGAGGCCTGCATAGACACCTACTATGGGACAGCTGTAGATGACATGTGTGACCCAGATTTATAGCCTGATCCACTAGCTTAGAGACTGAGGCTCCCTAGTCTAGGTTTACTATTTCTGTCATTTGAGATCTGATTGTATATATTCTTTCATTTACAGTATTAGAGACTTGTATTGAGTTAGATGTTCTGTTTTGTATGGCAGTAGACACTTAGACTCCTTCTCTCTAATTGTATCATGTGGATTTTTTTATTCCAGTATCTATCTATCTTTTATTTTCATCATTCTGCCTTAGATGTGATTAAGACTGTATATTGTTATGTCACCTCCATTCGGAGTGTATATACTGTACAGGTACCTTTATATTGTTAGATGATTGACCTAGGACAGCGTTCTACCGCCGACACTGCGGCGTAGGCTGGGCGTTGTTACGTTCTCGTACCCTCACAGTGGGTACGGGTCGTGACAGATATCAAACGGCCCTATATACCTAGGACTAAGCTTTCCCCGCACGCCGAATCGAATGACGCCACGGGTAGGCGAGATCCTAAGGAATACATGGTCGCCGACAGAAAATTTAAGGGGACGCCGATGAGAATCGGCCCAATGACGCTGACGATCTTGGGCAAATCGAAGATGATCTCTGACTTGTCTGACCACCTCAACAGTTCGCGTCGCCATCTCTGGTCCAAGCATTTGCCTCTCACCGATATCGTCCCAAGCTAAAGGAGATCTGCACTTCCTGCCGTACAAGGCCTCGAAAGGTGCCATCTGGATACTAGCTTGGAAACTGTTATTGTATGAGAACTCTACGAGATGCAGGTGATCTTCCCACGAACCACCGAAGTCGAGTGTACATGACCGCAGCATGTCTTCAAGAGTCTGGATCGTGCGTTCTGACTGACCATCTGTCTGCGGATGGTAGGCTGAACTGAACTTGAAACGAGTCCCCAAACATTCCTAAAGACTTCACCAAAAGTGAGAAGTGAATCTCGAATCTCTGTCGGACATAATACTGACTGGCACTCCATGCAATCTGACTATCTGTCTGAGGTACATCTCTGCAAGCTGATCCGTCGACTGGCCAATTCTGGAAGAAAGAAAATGAGCTACCTTCGTGAGACGATCAACTATAACCCAGATGGCATCTCTTCCAGCTGGGGATCTAGGTAATCCAGTTACAAAATCCATGGTAATGTGCTCCCATTTCCATTCTGGAATCGGTAAAGATTGAAGAAGTCCAGCTGGTCTCTGATGTTCGGCCTTAACTTGTTGACAAACTAAACAACGAAAGACAAACCGGGCTATCTCCCTCTTCATGCCATTCCACCAAAAATGCTGCCGAATATCACGATACATCTTCGTACCGCCGGGATGAATGGAATACTGAGAACTGTGGGCTTCTGCCATGATTTTATGTCTGATATCTCCACTGGGTACACAAAGACGCCTTTCATACCGGAGTGTACCATCTTCATGAATGCATAACTCTGGTCTCTGTCCTGCCACACATTCTGTCCTAAGCCGCTGAAGCTTAGAGTCCGTAGACTGAGCTAACTTGATCCTCTCAACTATACTGGACTGAACTTGCATACTGGCCATCAATGCCACACTGGAAGGAAGAACAATTTCAATACCCATCTTCTGAAGATCTGCTAACAACTCTGGCTGCACCGTTAGAAAATAAACTCCGGCTCTCCTGCTCAATGCATCTGCTACCACGTTGGCCTTCCCAGGATGATACTGCAAGTTGATGTCATAATCCACAAGTAGCTCTAGCCATCTCCTCTGATGCATATTAAGATCCTTCTGGGTAAACACATGCTTCAGACTCTTGTGGTCGGTAAAAATCTCCACCCGATCTCCATACAAATAATGCCTCCAAAGTTTCAATGCAAAAACTACGACTGCTAACTCCAGGTCATGGGTTGGGTAACTTCCCTCATGGTCACGAAGTTGACGTGACGCATAAGCGACTACCTCACCATGCTGCATCAAGACACATCCTAATCCCTTGCCGGATGCGTCGCAATAAACTGAAAATCCTTCCGTCCCGTCGGGAAGAGTGAGAATGGGAGCCGTCATCAATCTCTGTTTCAACTTCTGAAATGAACTCTGACACTCTGCTGTCCAAGCAAACTGCATATCCTTACGGGTCAACTGCGTCAGTGGCGCTGAAATTCGAGCAAGGTCTGACACAAACCGCCGGTAATAGCCGGCCAATCCGAGGAAACTCCGAACTTCTGCGACGGTGCTAGGTACTGGCCATGTCTCTATAGCCACTATCTTCTGGGGATCAACTTCCACTCCACCTCTGGTGATGATATGACCCAAGTACGAGATATGATCCAACCAAAACTCGTACTTACTGAACTTCGCGTACAACTGGTGCTCCCTGAGAATCTGAAGAACTACACGAAGATGCTATTCATGCTCTGCCTCGTTCTTGCTATAGACTAAGATGTCGTCTATGAACACTATCACGAACTGGTCCAAATAGGGCATGAAGATACGATTCATGAGGTCCATGAATACGGCCGACGCATTAGTTGCTCCAAATGGCATAACAAGGAACTCCCAATGTCCATATCTAGATCTGAATGCTATCTTCGGGATGTCCTGCTCTCTGACTCTGATCTAATGATACCCTGACCGCAAGTCAATCTTCGAGAATACTGCCGCTCCCTTGAGCTGATCAAATAAATCATCTATCCTTAGCAAAGAATATCTGTTCTTAATTGTTACAGAGTTCAAGGTACGATAATCAACACATAATCTTGACGTAACATCATTCTTCTTCACAAGAAGCATCGGTGCTCCCCAAGGTGATCCGCTAGCACGAATGAATCCCTTGGTTCTAAGTTCTTCAATCATCTTGGACAGGACCTCCAACTCTGATGGTGCCATCCTATAGACTCTCTCTGACACTAGTGTCGTCCCTGGAACCAAGTCGATAGTGAACTCTATCTCTCTCTCTCTCTGGGGGCATGCCTGGAAGCTCTTCGGAAAATACGTCAAGAAACTCTTCTACAACGCTGGGAAACTGAACCGCTGCTGCTACGGCCATCCGCAATGCTGGGGAAGAAGGTTCTACTCTGCCTCGAGAAAATGAAAACTTTGGCTCACCGGGAATACTAAAAATAATCTTGTCGACATGGCAATCTATTCTAGCATACTGGTCCCTCAACCAATCCATTCCTAGGACCATATCATAATCGGCTATCGGAAACTCTATCAATCTAGCGGGAAACTCTCTACCGCTAACTACGATTCGACATGAGGAAAACACCCTATCTACACCTACAAGTCCGTTACCAGTAAGTATATTGAGCCTTACTGATAATGACTCGGGCTCCAGTCCTATCCGTGTCGTGAATCGTGCAGACACAAATGAATGCGATGCACCTGAATCAAATAATACTGATACAGGAAAAGAGTTGACGAGAATGGTACATGCCACCACCTCACCTGATGCCAACTCCTCTTCTACGGTCAAAGCCATCGCTTGATCGTGCCCTCTGGGTGCTGGTCCCCTCTGCTGGAAACCACTCTGGCGGTTCTGAACCTGAGCTTGGACCTGGGCATACTGTTGCGGTTGCTGCTGCTGGAATGCCTGAGCCTGAGGCGACAATAGCCTCGGAGGCTGATACTGCTGCTGCGGCACTGGTGCTGGTCCTCTCACCGAGGGACTAGTCTAGGCCGATGAGGATGAACCGGCTCTCTGTGGGCAGGATCCTATCATGAGATCCGGTGCCCCACAAGCCAAACACAATCCTTGTGCTCAGCGACATTCTGACACTACATGCCCTGGCTTCCCACAACGAGTGCAGCCCAATGTGGAAGACTGCCTCCGCTTCTACTGCTGAGGATACGTCGGAGTCGAATGCTGAACCGACGTAACTGATACTGCCCTCCTCGGAGCTCCAATGGTCAAGGCCCTAGCTGCCGGGGCTGGGGCTGAAGACTGGATCATCTGACCATGGGACCGCTTCCGTCCTCCAGTTCTGTCTACAATTCTCTGCGAGGTATACTCATGCCTCTTAGCTTCCCGTAAAACAGCATCAAAGGTCTGATGCTCAAACTGCTCTACTGCTAGAATGATCTCTAGGTGGAGTCCCTGCTGGAACCGCTACGCTCGATCAAACTCGGTTGCCACCAAAGTGGGAGCAAACCGACTTAGTCTTAAAAACTCGGCTGCATATCCATCGACCGTCCTGCTCATCTGCCTAAGATTGGTGAACTTCGTCTGTAGGTCGTGCCGAGCCACAGCATCGAAGTACTTGATCTGAAACTTGTCACTGAACACCACCCACGGGACAGGCGTTTCCAATCCAACTGCTATCATCGCCCACCAGGTACGGGCTAGGTCCAATAACTGTAGGCGTACCACAGCTACCTTCTCTCCTTCTGGAGTCTTGGATGCATCTAAGATAATCTCAATGTCCTGGAGACACGCATCAGCTGCAATAGCGTCTTCACTCCCATCAAAGAATGGAGGGTTGAGGCGCTTGAAACTGCTAGCCGCACTGTTCCCTTGATAACCAACACGGCCCATGGCATCCTGTACTGCCTGGTACAGGGCATCGCCCCGACGATCTTGAGACGCAAGCAATGTCCTGATGAGATCCACCAAGGTGCCATCGTCAGGCTCTGCAGGCTGGACTGGCTGAACTGGGGGCTCGGGATCCCCGGAATGCATGACTCGGGAGGCCGCTCCAGAGTGCTGGGCTTGGTCTCCAGGTTGTTGCTGGTCCACTGGAGGTGCTCCGCCTTGCTGATCGGTAGGACCAGGAACAATGCCGCTGAAGAAACGACATGGGGAACAATAAGAAAGGACCATGATAGATCGAGGATATAAACATATGATCAGGTCAAGGATTCTGAAAGATCAGAAGGCACGAGTAGAGATCAAGGGCGAGTGCTGATTGAGACATCTATCTGGTAAACCCTCACACATCTTGATCCATAAGACCTGCATGGGCGACCACTTAAACCGTGTCACGCCCCAGAACCAGAATAATGGAGAGCGGAGGACAGACACAGCCAGCTACGTACATTGAAGTGAATCTCACCTCGCAGTACGGTCACGGCTGTCTAGATACATGAGGGTTTACTACAAGCCATCAGTCTCTTAAGGTCAATAACAAGCCTAGTATCTCAATCTCAAGCAACAAGTAGATATAACAAGATGGTAGATCATCAGACATACAAGGTAAGGCATCCCATACATTACATATTCAGATGATCATGAAGCTAGTCATACAAAATACGAAGACTAGCAAGAGTTTAAGTCATACATGATCAATCCTAGGATTTGTCAATCATGTTACAGCCCGTAGGCAGACAGTAAGTAAAGTTGCAACGAGCTAACACTTGCTCGGCGGCTAAACGCCTCAAAAGAATATTTTTACAAGGGAGTGGGAGAGCAAAATAAAAACCCACTCGTTGTCGGGATTCCTTCTAGTGTTCACCATCTAGCAGGAAAGTTGAGAGATCCTCGGTAGCTGCTCTGAAATCTGGCCATACAAAACCAGCTGGGTCAGACCCCAGAAAGAGCAAGTGCCACAAAGGGGGCTTCACTTAAGAACTAAAACCAGCATGTTAGCACATAAAGTCATAGGTGAAATAACATAAGACATGAGTTAAAGAAAACAGGATGATAAACGATAAGATAGCTAGAGGACTATTCCGGTAACCAAGTTACAACTCGTAAACCAAACAAGGAACGGGGCTGTAACCCTTCACCTGAACAGAACTTAGCCTTGAACCAATTATCGATAAATTAAAGCATAAACAAGCATGTCCGGAGATATCCATGCACCGGATCTGGGCAAGACTAGACAAGATAGGACTCCATCCATCATTCACGGCCAAGCAAAGAGTACGGCTTGATACTTAACTAACTAGGGTTATCACAAGCTTAGTTACTAGCAAGATGCAATGAGGTACGCCTACGGCCACAAGCCCTGCAGACTATCCAGGTTATCCAGACGCAAGGTTCAAAATTAGAGTTATCATGCCTTGTTAGGTGACTTAGATGCAACACATGACAGTGTGTATGGTAATCGTTTCATGTAGTGCCCCACATAGAAGTGAGCTGAAAATGTGCCCTACTCGTCGGTAGGCTACAAGTCCATCAAGAAAGGCGCCCAGATAACGGGATTGCTTGTAGCTGGAATACCTCTCTATATGCTCTACGTGATCAATCTAGTCATTAACCTAGTCAGATTCAGTATGAATCACTGACCGTGGTAACCAGGGATACATGTCCTAGACATGATGCGAGACAAGACTGGTTGCTTATACAAGCATATTCAATACATTCACCCACGGTGTCAAGAATTTACTTAGCATGTCAGGTTAGCCGTCGCAACAGCGTATCAAGGTTATCATGTCAAGATTACTTGTCAAGGGTGCACCACGGCGGGTCACCATCATGTCATGTTGCTTATCAAGATTACTTATCAAGGCAAGGGTGCATCACAACGGACCACCATCAAGAATTATCATATCAATTTACTTGTCAAGAGTGCACCACGGCGGGTCACTATCAAGAGTTATCCTGTAAGGTCATAATGCCATTTCGTGTTTATGCAAGTGCACCACAACGGGTCACTGATCATGCAATTCCATCACTAAGCCGTGTTCAGATTCACATTCATAAACAATGTCATGCTCACATCGGGTTCATGTCGAGTTTAGCTCAAAAAGACGTAAGGATATAAAATGGGTACAAAAATCATAAAAAGGGAAATATGGGGACATAATGTGCCCAAGGGAGGGAAGCAAGGGGTACTATGGCCAACAAGTGGCATTAGCCAAGTTGCGCCAGGGTAACAGGTTGCGCCAAGGCAAGTAGGATGCCAAGCACTAGAATGCACGAGGTCGGGTGAAGTTGCGCCAGGAAGAGTCAGGCCAAGTCATGTTGCGCCAGGCACTAGACTGCGTGAGGCTAGGTTGCACCTGAGTCAGACTGCGCACGAGTCAGACTGCGCACGAGTCAGACTGCGCACGCACGAGTCAGACTGCGTATGAGGCTAGACTGCGCACGAGTCAGACTGCGCACGAGTCAGACTGCGCACGAGTCAGA
>JANAVB010009998.1:1627134-1729441 GCA_029216955.1 Iris pallida | reverse complement strand
AGAAGAAGAAGAAGAAATTAATGGTGGAAGTTATGAGGAGAGAGTGGTAGGGGGGGTTATAAAGAGGAGGAGTTGTGGTGGGTTGAGGGGTAGCATAGGTTAAGGTGATCCAACTCACATAAAATCGAACCAAACCAACCCAACAGAACCGAGCCATGCCAAACCCAAATACGAGAAATACTGAAATTCCACCAGTTGAGAAAAATAAAATATATGCCAAAAATCCAATACGAGTATAAATACGAAATACGGGAAATACGGAAAATAAGGTGACAGTTAGGGAGGGGGGCTCACTTGGGGGAGGTCCCAAGTTCGAGCCCCCCCCCCCCCCCCCCCCCCCCCCGTGGGCATGGGATGGCTGGGTGGTCGCGGGGCGGCCACGGTCCCAAGCTGGCGGCCTCAAGAAATGGACACAAAAAAAAAAAAAAAAAAAAAGAAAAAGGAAAGAAAAGAATAGAATGTCCATTGACTTAGGAAGTATGGATATGGAGCCATGGAGGTATCGACAAGCTGGTGTTAGACCTGTCAATGGATAGTCAAAAATTCGAATCTGATCCGATTCCGTATCCGAACTTTCGAATATTTTTCGAAATTTCAGATATCGGATTCGGATATCCAAAATTTTTCGGATATTATCCATTTTCGGACGAATTCGGATATTAAGGTATTCGAATCCGTTAATATCCGATCTGACTTTAAATTGCAAATTTCGGATATCGAATTCGGATATCGGATTCGGATATCCGAAATTAAATATATATATTATAGTATAATATATATGTAATATATTAATTAATAGAGAAGATTAAAGTATTTTATTCTCATCTGACTTTTACATAAATTAATTATAATATAATTTATATATAATAGTAGTATATTAATTACAATTTACAACAGAAGAATAAAGGACTCAAATATGTAGAGAAATTGAATTTGGTTTTCGGATATTCGAATAATAACTAAATTTTTAATATTTCGGATTTCGGATATTCGAATACTAGCATTCGAATTTTTTGGCTAATCGGATCGGATATTATCCGATATCCGTTAAACTAGACGGATACGAATTCGGAGTGTTAAAAGAGATATCCGTTCGGATATTAGATCGAATTCGGATATTACAAAAAAAATTTGGATACGGATACAGATATTTTCATGTCTGTACCGATAAGCATCCGTTGACACCCCTAGCTGGTGTCAACAAATAAAGGCAATTTCGATCCCGTGGGAAAGAAAATCCTATAATTGATAGTTGGGATTGTATAGCGATGCCCTTCTTAAGTTAAATTACTCAAGTTTAGCTAGTATTTTGTGTATGTTTTTGTCTTCTTTTAGAACAATATATAATTAAGCAACATTCCCCATCTCACAGGACATAAGTATAATTTAGAGGGCGAGCATATGATTCTCACATTTTTCTTCTATCTTAATTGATTTGAAATTTGAAAAAAAAAAAAAAAAGATAGTAATTATAAATATGATTTAGAACAAGAATATATACTACTTCCAAAGCATATCCCTATGTGAATGAAAAGATAATAATTATAGCATTTTGAAAGGGAAAAAAAAACTCAGAATTAGTTGTATCAACATGAAAATCTTCCCTTGTAAATATTTATTGAAAAAGAAAAACAGAGAAACTCGCACCAGAATTAAAATAATAAATAAATGTGCTATTGGTTGGCTGTTGTCTGTTGAGCAGTCTCATTCTGCTGCCGGCCTGGGCTGGTGGTGATTAGAACGGTGCAATCGACTAGGCATGACACGTCATTCAGTTGCAACAATTGGACATTGGAATAATTTTGATTCTCTACAAAAGCAAAATGTTCAGAAAGTGATATACCAATAACCCCTCTTAGCTTAGCTTCCCTAATTTTTTTGAATTGTTTGAATTTCAAAGGAGAAAATAGCGACTGTTTTTTTGAAAAAATTATTTTAAAAGGAAGAAAATAGTTCAACTCAAAAAAATAATTAAAAAAAGAAGTATGTGGCTGCTGGGATTCGAGCCCAGGTCTCCACGGCCACAACGTGGAATTCTAACCACTAAACTACAGCCACATTTATGTTAAGGTCATAGGCTTAAACTATTGCAACTAACTTAACGTATTAATTGGAGCTGTGACAAAGAAGTTTTTGCTTTCTGATCATGTTTTGAATTCTACACTTAATGTCTCGCTTTAAGCTATAACCATTGCAAAAAAATTGATCACAATTTTGGAAAAGTTGTTCAAAAGCTAAATATTATACCTTTTTTATGATATGTGGTTTAAATCTCTTTCTTTGAGGGTTATCTATCCAGTAACATTACAAAAAAAATAAAATTAAATGTAACAATTTGTCCTCTAGAAAAGAATAAAAAATGAAATAAATAGAGAATAAATTATGTGATTTTGGTATTTGGAAATAAGATACAAATTTGCACACCAAGAATTAATTTTTACAAAAAATGGAAAATCGGTAAATCCCTTCCCTTTGATTTGCTCCACACTAGACTGAAATAAATCTGAGACGAAAGAACTCCAATTGATTGACGCCAATTCAAGGACTTGGTAGAGGTCTAATCTAGAGAGGCTATTTAAATGATGCGTTATTCGTCCCATTTGACTTATTTATGCTTTGTAGATTTCAATCGGTGTTCAGTAGACCTGTCAAATGGGCCGGGCTGGCCCAGCACGGCACTAGCACGGCGCAAAAAAATAGCCCATGTGACGGCCCGGTCCAAATAGTCATGGGCCGGCCGCTCTGGTCTAGTATATAAATATTGGGATGTGTCTGACCTCGTATCTTGGCCCGTAAGAGAGGTCCGGTCCGGCCCGGCCCGAAGTCCAGGTCCGTCTCGACCCGAGGCCCGGCCCGGCACGCTGATGTGGTGTATGCCAAAATAATTGAGATAGTAGTGGTAAGTTGGATGTTGCACATTATCTATCTATGTGGCATTGATGAATGGCTTCCAAGCCATAGAAAACTGACTGAGCGAGTATTTATTTCTAAGTTATTTATTTTGTTACTGGATGGTGGGTGTGCTAAGCCCGAGCCCGATCGGGTAAACTCATTAATGGGTTGGATTTTGGTTGAAGATTCTCGGATTTGGGCTCGGACTTGGGTTAAAATATTTGAACCCGATCAAAATCGGGTTGGGTTCGGATTCATGTGTCGGGTTACCCTAAGAACCCGAATCCGACTTATATATATATATATATATATATATATATATATATATATATATATAAGTTTAAATCTTATTTTTTTCACCCAAACTCTTCAACTCCTTGTCCTAAATCTTATTTTAGTTTGTATTTGGTAATGATCAAGGCTTGATTGCTACTTGATTATGTGTTTAATATTATTTTGTTTGAATTATTTTAATATTATTAGAGCCCGATGAACCCGATCAAACTCGAGCCCAATCCGATCCTCCGGACTTGGTCTTGGACTTCATATGTTGAACCCGAGGTCGGGTCGGACTTGGGCTCGAACTAGGCTTATGATTCTTCGGATTGAACTCGGATTGACCTCAAACCCGACCCAACCCGTCCGAGTTGCACCCCTACTGGGCTTTAGTTAGAGGAACATCCATTCCATACTTTTACTTATACTTCCTGCCTCCTGGGCTTTAATTAGACGTTCGTTCCATATTTTCGCCTTCTACTTATATTTCCTGCCTCCTGGACTTTAGTTAGAGGAACATAAAAGAAAAGCAGATCTTTACCAGCTTACAGCTACATCTGAATTTATATGGCTAATTGTGGAGAAATCGTCATCCCTGCTTTCCCCATCATGCAAACAAAAAATGCAGAGCATGAAAATGGAAATGAAAATGCCATGCTATAAAAAACTGCATGTCTGACTATATTGTTTTAGATGAAAGTCCGATCCGAAGTCCACCATGCCGTAGGTCATGTGGCGGACTGGGCTTAGATTTTCACCCTTAGATCCGGCCCGCTAAATTGCATGGGTCTAAAAGGCCGGCCCGGCCCACTTGACAGCTCTAGGGTTCAATGAGGTCTACTTTGAATCCTAAGGGCTCATCTACCTAGCACATCTATTGACATAGGCTGAACATGTTCGAATGCCGTCTTTTTCTCGTATATTATCCTATTTGATGCTACCTCTCTAACACGTTCAAAAAAAAAATTTATCTTTAATCTTGCTACTTATCCATCTTAGTATTCTAATTTCGATTGTGCTAATATTCTAGGACGGTTATTTCTACGAATGGAAATGGAAATTAAACGAGACTGGGTTACATTCCGCGAACCAAACGAGACCTAAATGCACCTGTGGATTGAATATAAAAAAAAAAAATCCTGGAGGAACTTGGGAGTTCTTAATTTTAAAAACTCGGTTATTAATAATCGTTGGATTACATGCACCTTATTTCTTAATTTTGTTCAATATAAATAAAAAAATTAAATACCTGAATATAAAAATAATGCCACATGTCATAATTGCTATTTGAATTTATGTAGTTTGACTGAAAAAAAGGGAATAAAAGCTAAGAGGTACTTATTTACGCTGAACTAAGAATGGTTATTTCAAAAATTATTGTCGCCTAAAGCCTACGTATAAATAGTGTCACTTGTTCCAGTAACGTTGTCATTATTTATTGGGCATCTCGCCTCATGGGAGGATGAAGTATGTGGAGAGCAGATCTGTTGTCCTATTTATGTTTCAATTATGTCTATCTTCCTATTACATGTGGACCATGAGAGTAGATAAGTGGATGGTGGCCCACATGTAATAGAGAGAAAAACAAAATTGGGACAGAATAAATGGGACATCAGATGTACTCCCGAAGTATGTGTGATCAAACACAATCAATTTACTTTAGAATATGAATAGTATGTGTTAGTGAGCTAAAAGAAAAGTAGAAAAGCTCGTTTTTTAGGAGTTCGTTTCACAATTTTTATAATCTTATTACAATCACATGTGCATACTACTAGAGGGGCTATGTTTACTAGTAAATTAAAATAAATTTTCTTATTTCTAAAATTATCAAAATATATTTAAATATTTAAATAAATTAAATTATATACATATTTATGTTTTAATTAAGATTTATAAAAATTTAATCTAATTTTAATTATAATTTGTTATGGATATATGTGAATAAAAGAGGGGGTATTCGGTAATGCGAAAGAAAAGAAAAAAAAATGTTTAAAATTATAATTTTTGTATTTTTTAAAATTAAATTGTTGATGATATACATACAATTTAGATGACTATACATACGATTTAGATGACTCATTTTTGAGCCGTTTCGTTATATAGTAGAAAATAGATAGATTTTCGTTGTTTTTGAATACTACGACGAAGGAGGTTTTGTAAGTTGATGGTCGACCCCTTTTTGACTACCTAACACCCATTATGCTGCTTGCTGCACAAAAGTACTTGGGTTCAATGTAGATCAAACGGGGAGCTCTCTCTTATTTGGAAAGATATCTTTATATTTCTTTTATTATTATTTCTTCTGGGATGTAAAAAGAAAAAAGCAATAGAAAATTAAATCAGGAGCATAGGATTTTCTTAGTATTGCAGAAAAAGCACCAAGTTTAATAATATTATGAATACAAATGTTAAAGGCCACCCCTTTTTTACTAAGGGTCACCAACTTAAAAATTAAAAAAAATTATAAGTTTGTCATTTTGAAAACACTAAGGACCACCAAGTTAGAATGTAACAAAAATTACAAGTTTGTATTTTTTCTTCCTTTGTCTTCTTCCTCTTTTCTCTATCCCCAAACCACTTTTTTAATCCCCATCTCCATTGTTGGCAATAAATTGAAATAAAAAATTATAGCGAAAATAATACAAAAACAATACAAACCTACACATTATGGACTGCAGTCCAATTTAACAATTTTTTTGGGAAGGACTGTAGGGCATGCCTACAGTCCTCACTGTAATACAGACTACAGGGTGACCCTACAGTCCACAATTGGCACTCATTAGGTAAGGACTGCAGGGTCCTCCGGCAGTCCTTACCTAATGAGTGTCAATTGTGGACTGCAGGGTCACCCTACAGTCTGTATTACAGTGAGGACTGTAGCCGTGCCCTACAGAAAAGTGGGTCACCAGTCCTAGCTAAGGTCAGAACTGTAGGTGTACACTACAGTCCTGATTAACAAGACGCGCGAAATTTCAAATTTTGGTACACAAGCTAAGGGAATGAAAAATAGAAGGAAACGTAGCCATACCTAGCTTGAGAATGTTGTTGGGACCCGTGTCACGACCCGCACCCTGAAGAGGGGCACGAGCACGTGGTTACGTCCAGCCTACGCCGCAGTATCGGCGGTAGAACGCTGTATAAGGGTCTGTAAATACTACGACTAAAACAGATAAATGTACCTGTACAGTATATACACTCCGAATGGAGGTGACATAGCAATACAAACTCAATCACATATATCAAACTAAGGTAGATAGCAATGGAAAAGAGATATGATAGATAAAACAGGAAATGAGTCCAAAATCCACTAGTCAGAGCTAAACACAAACGTCCAAGTCTCAGAAAATATATGTAATAGATACTACAAAACTGAAATGTACTAGCTGGCTCGCAGGCCAGGCAAACCTAACTAAACTATGCTACTCAGGGTGAGCAAAGTCTAGTGGCTCTACCAACAAGCCACGGTCTAAATCTAGTCCATCAGACTCAACCCCATAGTAGGTCGGGCAATCAGCCTCTGAATCATCTGTAAAATTTGTCAACGTATCCTGTCAGGAAAATGAGCAAGTACAAACACCAACAGCAGTTCCATATGAATTGAAAAATACTATAAGAGGCAGCAATAATAAAATACAAGACAAAGATATAAGCGACTTGGGAACCATTTGAAAGCCAAGTTACAATCCTTGAACCAAATAAGGACCAGAGTTGTAACCCTTCTTTCAAACAGAACTTGGTCTCAAATTATGGTACAATATAAAAGACAGATAGAGCATGTGAGAAATGGAAATCATAGCATGGTGAGAAGTACAGAAAGTAAAGCTGAACTGGAATATAAGATACGCTAAATAAATGTAAAAGTGATTTGAACTATTAGAGCGATATGTGATCGGCTAGGGAAGCAAGAGATGGTTATCCACTTGGCCCGGCAATCCGTGGTGTCCTCAACGGAGAGTTATGCCGTCCAACCTGGATAACTGGTAATGGGGTGTCTGCTACACCCTACGTGAGGTGAGGGTGGTTCTAGAAAAATATACAGTAGGGAGGCTTTGATCACATAACCCCTAATAATTCCCCCATCCCCGAATAGTATCACGGATCTGGACATGGCACGTCATGACACGGGGTTCAAGAGCAGGGGGCCAGCCCACTCCCAAATCAGTGTCTATATAAGTACAGGAACACAGAAATATCACATACTCATATACCAAGGGAGTCTATGAATAACATCTCATGACAGGATCCGACGTATACTAGTTCGTGAACCGTCGTGTCAGGAAATCATGTAAAACACTACGACTGAATCGAATATAGTAGATATCAAGACAATAAAAACTATCAGTGAATGTACTCGCCTGTGGTCCTGGGCTGATAGGGTGAACAGACGCTCAGAGTGATCACAGACCTAAAATAAGATACTATGAGTCAAACAGGATTTAATACTGAGAAAGGAAACTAATATAAGTCATGAATGCAAGTCTAAGTCAAAACTAGGTCAATGTAGGTCAAACTGAGTCATACTAGGTCATACTGGTTCATACTAGGTCACACTAGGTCACTGGGAGTCAATCCAAGTCAAACTAGGTCGAACGGGGTCAAAAGTTGACTTACAGTTGACTTTTGGTCAAAAAGTCAACTCTGGTCAACTCTAGGTCAACCTTAGGTCAAACTAGTCTAATGTTGACTCACTGTTGACTTTCAGTCAACTGGTCAACTCTGGTTTGGTTTCGGTCAAATCTGGTCGCTTAAAGGCTAAGTTTGACTCTCGGTTGACTTTTGTTGACTTTTGGTCAAAAAGGTCAACCGACGTCAAAATTAGTCTATGAGCACCAGATTTGATCATTACCAACCAAAGGAATCAAGTTCTAACCCTATCTTAGACTTCTAACACATATACCCTTTTCCTAGGCAAAATTAGCATTACCCTACCAAGATAAATCTCGATACCTTGCCCAAACCCAAGGAAACCCCGCTAATACCCAAGATACTAGCCTAGGCTCCTTAGGGTAGCTAGATACCAACCTATCTAAGGTTTACCTACCAAGGAAAATAGGTATCCTAGGTATCTAGGCTATGTTGGGATACATGGGTATTGGGTTACTCTATTACCTAATCCATATCATGAATTTACCCTCAACTCTATCACACTCCCATACCACTCATTCACACACAACACTCACATATGTTTCTCACACTCATAGGCTTCTCCTATAGGTTTCCTATTGGTTTAGACATAGGCTAACCTATGGGCCACTTAACTACACTCATTGGCTCTCACACCCACATACACAACAATACCTCATAAACACACACACATAGGCAATATATGGACTGATATGTGGCATGTGTGTGGACTGAAATTTATGGTGTAAATGACTGAAATGTGGAGCAAATAAAGGACAGTATACATGGCTAAAACAGGGTAAGGGACAGCCAATATAGGCCTGTCATTTAGGTGTAAATACATGGACTATTTTGGGGTTAGGAAAGACTGAAATGTGGCTTTGCAGGACAGCAAGCAAGGGAAAAAACTGGGCTGTATGAAGTGGTTTTGTGGTCATATGGGGGCTGCCATGTATGGGAAATTCTGGACAGATTTTGGGATATTGGGGACTGCCAAGTGAGGACTGAAATAATAGGAAAAAAAAAGGGACTGAACTGGGCTTTGCAGGACAGTCTAAAGGGACAACCAATAAGGCTAAATGGACAGCCATGTAGAGTGAAAAACTGGACAGGTTTGGGGCTATTATTGACAGCCAAGTAAGGCTAAATCTGGGCTGATTTGGGACAGCATGAATAGGGTTTCTCCCTCCCTACAAATCACTCTACACACCACTCCACATCTCTCTATAACTCTCAACTTCTTTCCTACTCCAACCAACTCTCTATTCACTCACAACTACTCTCAAACACCTTTCCTACACACTTCTCTACAACACAACACACACACACACATGGCTCACCCTTGGCCGAACCTGTGTGCCCCCCCCCCCCCCCCCCCCTCCAAACCAACACAAACACAAATCACACCATAATATACACTTATATAATAAGCCATATTTTTTTATTTTTTTATATATATAAGCCATAATATATACACTTATATATATAAGCCATATAAGCTATATATATATATATATATATATATAGAGAGAGAGAGAGAGAGAGAGAGAGAGAGAAATATATATATATATATATGTAACCATATATATACATATAGATATTAGGAAATGATACATTATGATACTATAGAAAACTATTCCTAACACATAGTAAATCTGAAATAAATATTAGAACAGCATCAAAACAATACACAAATAATTATACAAGTGTCCAAATAGGGTTTTTCCTATTAGGACACGATCCTACTCCTAGGACACCTCTACAAATGTCCAAATGGATACGAAATGGACACCAATTGGCACCAAACCAAGGGGGTCATTCCTATATGTCAAAATGAATCTAATGCATGAGAGAAATGAGAGAGGGAAAGGATTTATACCTCCCGGTGACTCGAATCGATCCCGAAATGCCACCGACACGTAGGAATCCCAAACGGACACGAACAAGCTCCGAATCCTCTCAAACTTGAGGAGCTCCTTCCTTGGATTGAATGGAGAAGGAAGGATGAAGGTTTGGTGGAGAAATGGAAAGATTTGGGGATAATTTGATTAGGGTTTGCTCTCAAATCAATTTGGGGAAGAACAAGAGAGAGAAATGAAAGAGAAAATAATGAAGTTGATGGAACCTTATCCCTACAAGGGTGGCCGGCCAAATATGGCTGTTTTGTCCTATATGGGAAAAGTCCAAAAGCCCCTCTCTAGTCTATTTGCTAATACATTGGCAAGGGGTTAAGTCGGGGGTAGTTTGGTCAATCCTAAACCACTAATCCAAATTAATACTAACCAAAAATAATTAGTCTAGTCACTAACTAAAATATTAACATGTGGGCCATGGCTAACTAGTGTGTGGGTCCGCTAAGGTCAACACTACCCCGGGTCCACGATACAAGCCGGAATGAGCTAAAATTTGAACCCGACTCAAACAACCCCAAAATAATACAATAAATAAATAAATAATTCCAAAATAATTTTTAAAATAAAAAATGACAAAAATACCCCTGTTTCTGGAAACTGGGGGTGACAACCCAAGAAGAATATCGAGAAGTTTTTCGAGTATCTTCGAGGGGGCTGTCGGCTGGATGGATATGAGAGAGCGGAGAGAGGGGGTGAGGTGGAGGGGGGCTGTTGTCACGCCCCGCTCCCATAGGAGCGATCGTCCTCGCTAAGGCGTGATGTCGCATGAGCCTAGATTGCGCTCGTGCAAGGCGGGTTCCATAACGGTCGATTTCAGCGGCTGCGACAGGGTCGTCGGACAGAAGTCCCAAGCAGAGACATTGAACATGCAGCAAAAATTTAGAACAAAAATAAGTTATTCAAAGAAGCACTTTATTGATATTGAAACAAAGATTACAAAGGGCGCAAGGCCAAGATTACAAGTCTCTCGAGCTCACTTTTCTCACATTACAAGTTCACTCTGCTCTCTCTCATCTCTCGATATAATGCTTGAGCCAGCGGAAGATTCGGAAGGCGACGTCCATACATTATGTCATGTATAAGTCTTGACTCCATGTGGTCGTACGCTTCGAATCGCCAAGGAACTCCGTGCCTCGACGCATCCAAGCGAGCTCCGCGCCACTAGCTTCTACCTGTGCCTGCACATGAAAACTATGTGGGTGTCAGTACTCAACTGTACTGGTGGAATAAGCTTCTCGTCTACCCATACAAAACTGACACGTTCATTTACTTTGTGTAACATAATCCCTTTTATGATTGTCTTGCTAGTCTTGCCTTAGGATCAGTTTTAGGACCGACGCCTTGGCCTACTTTGTGTCACTAGACCATCTCGTGCTTACAACAACAATGTTAACATATATCCTACATTTAGACTCTTCTTGTACCAACAGCGTTAACCTATCAAGTCGTGTTTGCCTTACGGCTTAAAATCAGAGACGCAACTACGCGATGAGACTCCATTTCTATATGACCGTACTACAAAACCATATTGATGCCGTGCCTCGCATTTCAGTGAGACTAAACCATATCGCCGTCTCGCGGCCCTTGCTACCTTGGTCACCAACTGACCCAATCAAGACTTGTGAACTTAGTGTCACTCAACCAACTTTGCCTTACGGTGGTTTCCTGACTAAAACTCCAACGACTCAAGCTAACTTATGCGACTCTATCCAACAACTTATGACTTGACGCCACATCTTGTGCCGAAGCACGGCGCCTATGTTGAAACCCAATCTTAGGCCCAAACTTTGTATTCTAACTGTACACACATTCAACTCGACTCAATCCAAAGGCATACATGCGGATCGCCGTTATCTTGTCGACATCTATATAAACTTTAGTCGCTAGCATCACAAGCTATACCGGGACGTATAGTTTTGTTAATCGGGGTCCTTTCAACGCAAGTAGCTAGCTCTGTTGCAAGTTCCCGCTTAATCTGTGTTGAAACCTTATGCACGACTATACCATGTTTCCTCCTAGGCCGAGTCGGGCCCATGGCCCAGGGTTGTCGCTCGAGAAAATCTTCGTCCTTGTCGACAAGTTGTCCAATGACCATGCAAAACTCGACGCAAACTGACGTCTCACACAGTCATTCCTCTTCCAATGTTACCATCTCTTTCAAAACCAAGTCCAAGACTTCTATCCTTGAGACCCCTCGACGACCCATGGTCGCGAGCATTCTTTTCTTGTTACCCTATCATTTTGTTCAACTCATGAACGCCTATTTGATAGTCCTTTCTCAAAACTCACTTTGAATTAATTGTGGTCCTTGCCTTAAATACTAAGTCCATGTACTGTGCCTTCAGCCAATCGTGCTCTACGCGACACTTCTGCCCAAGTCGACGGGCCTTGAGATCGTGGGACTACTTAACTTGACAAACCGTAAAAGAGCGAGACGGTACTTGTAATGTCTTAGGTCGACCGACATAACTTTTGTATAACTTAACTTCGTAACAATTTAACGAGCAAAGACTGCGTCAAGCTTTGCCTTAATAGATCTTGCCGTGCACGCATTCGACTTAAACAACCAAGTCACTCGGGTGCCTAGACTTAGGTCACAAGCCGCTCAACGCAACTTAACTCATGGGCAAGCCAAGGCTATGCCAAGCCTTGGACGATGGGACCGTGCATGCTTTATGAAGCATTCACGCGGGCAACGCCTATGACTTAGGCTACGATCATAACTTCGTCTATCCAACCAACTTTCCTTCTCCCAAGCCACGGGACGAAGAATCGAGTGTCATTTTCAAAGCACGCCGTGCACCAACTCTAAGCCGACCGTTGGACCTTTCCATATTCTATCTCATTTCGATCCATCGGGATTATTCTCTTATCTATGTGGATTCATCTCTTTTATTATCAAGCCTACTTGTGCAAGTTAAAAACATGCGATTTATTATGTGAAGGCTAAGATGAGGCAAGTTCACCGAAACTACCCCACCTGAGCGAGCGGTCGCCTTGACCGAACGATGTCTTCAAGTTGTCGTTGCATGCTAAGTCCGAACGCCGTCGGCGTTTCGATTCCTCCGATTGACTGAGCAGGACGGGGCACTACATCATACACCACTCAGAAAAAGTTTTATTCTCGAAACTAACTGAGTACTTACTTATTGATTTATCACTTTACTCAACATTCAAGGACTCTCGCACACACAACGCCTATGCGTTCTCTCAATCCGAGCCACGCTGGTGCTACTATCTATCTTTCCTTCAATACGATTTCAAAATCCTCGTCAATTTTCTATTTCTCAAGTCTCACTTGAATTCAACGTATCACTTAGTTAGATCGTGCACACATTCCAGGCGTCCCCAAAATATATGCATTTCAACCAAGCCTTGTGATAGTGAATCCGCCATCACCGCTCGAGTCGGATCGTGCACATATTCGGGAGTCCCTGATATACGTGCATGTCAATCGAGACTCGTGAGTGGTGCATCCAACAATCATACCACTTCGCACTCGGACGTCTGCCTAATCGCTAGGCTATGTCAATCCGTCAGTATTGGAATCATAGTTCTCAAACAACAATATCAACACTGACCCCATCCTAAGGTCAAACCAAGTTGATAGTACGGAGTTTTTCTACCCAAGCTCGTATCACTCCGATTACTAAACTTCGAGCATAGATTTCCTACACACATCCCAATATTCGTCGCACGGGGTCTGAGTCATTCAGCAAAGCTATCCAACGACAAGTCACGTTTCAACCAAGTCCTTGACGTATCAATATCGCTCGTCCAATAAACCATCTTGCATAGTCTATCTCTTCGAATACGTCCGACA
The DNA here is from genome assembly GCA_029216955.1 of Iris pallida. Lineage (NCBI taxonomy): Eukaryota > Viridiplantae > Streptophyta > Magnoliopsida > Asparagales > Iridaceae > Iris > Iris pallida. Next base: position 1,715,914 of record JANAVB010009998.1, on the reverse strand, counting down.
TAATACGTCTATCAATCCTTCCAAGTCAAACACGCTACGACACAATTCATCGCTAAACCATAATTCACATTTAATATTCCCTAAGTCATTCATCCCAATTCATGTATTAGATCATGAGGTCGTCTAGCTTAACAATATGTTGTACCCCGATCTCACGCGATTCAGATTGTCCACGGCAGGCATGAATCACCATGCACGCTTCCGCGGGATGATCATCCTCATCGGGACGCAACTCTTATTCGAGTCTAGACTAATTCATTCTCGATGCGCGGATTGGACCTACTCAATTCTCAAGTTTATTTCATTCATCAATCGCAAGTCCTAACATCCTCAAATTTTCCTTCGCATCAAACCGACAAGTCGAGACAATCAAAGTTGCCGTATCCTGATTTTTCGAGTTCGATCATTCCCGCGACATGAATCACCATGTTAGTGCTCACGCAGAACGATCACCCCAAATCCGATGCAACGTATGTGCGAGGCTAGAGTTGCACTCGTGCAAGATAAGATCGTCGACGTTGTGGCTATCGACGTAACCATCAAGACACGATCATTTTCATCCAACATTCATCTCAATCAAAATCCTAAGTATAGCATCCAACCGAACAATAACATTTGTACGATCGTCATTCATCGAGTCAGAGTACCTCCGAGTTATCGCATATCGATCTTTTATACGCCTCAATACCATCGACGATATGCGTAACTTGACGATCTTCCTTTGCAACCAATTTTGAACCGTGTGAATGATGCTATCATCCGACTGGATAATCTCCTCGACATTCAAGTTCAATCATTATCCCTCGAATCATTCATAACATCGATTTTCTTAATTCGTATCATTCCTTGCTAACTCAAATCATCGAGCAACATTCAATCCAATCCTTAGAGTCATTACGTAACTTCAAAATTCAACTTTTTCATGCACGCTATCTTCCCATCGTGCTAACTTTCTCTATACGATTCACCTATTGATTTTTCTTTATTAAGTCATCTGTTTGCTACACCTTAACTTTTCCTCAATTTGTTTTATCTACTCAATCACCTTCGCATTTCATACTCGCGCAATCCTCAATCCCGTGCACGTTCCGTGCGCGTTAATTTCTAGGTTATTTGAATCAACTTGTCAAATTTCAAGACTTAACTTGTTCAATGACGCTCAATCTAAGGCTTTGTATAGCACGACGCTTGCTGATGGACTCATCGACACCCCACATCCTTAATCGATTGATCGACATCCCTGAAGCTATTGCATACACCACTCAGGGATGAAGTCATTCAACTATTCCACAACACTATCGCTCGAATCAAAATCGACTTCTTTAAATCTCTCGTTCGAACCATTGCTCAATTTCTAAGCACGCTCATCTATATCGCACCGACGTTGTCGTCGCTTGATAGCACCCCTATTGTCATGACCCGCACCCAATAATTGGGCATAAAACGTGAACACGCCCAGCCTATGTCACAGAGTCGACGGTAGAATACTGTAATAATATGATGAACAACCACGCAATAATATAATTCTCACATGGGACAAACCATAACTCAAAGTCACAGCTCAATAACTAAAAGGTGAAATAAATATCCATCTCCAATAAAATATATAATAACTAGAATCAAATGAAATCCCAACTACAAGTCTCAGCATCAACTCAATATCCAATACAAAGTCTCAGCTATAACCAAAATGAATCTAAGCAAACACAGAAGGATCAGACGCTACGTACTCCTCCTGATAAGTAAAATCTGACTCTACTATATCCTCCATGTATGGGCCATACTGGTCAGGGCACTCGACCTCCTCGCAATCACCTAAAAAATTTTGGTTATCCAGTCAGGATGGAACGAGTATAATTCACTGAATGCAGTTTCAATATATGAAAATGACTATAAAAAAGGTTAGACATCAATCATGAGTTTTAAAAATAAACAGTAAAGCCGTGAGAAAAGATAGAAAATCAATAATAAATAAATAGACAAATACCTTCCCAACTGTTAGAAATACCTTTGATATATGATCAGTCTGGGACACTACACAGCGAGGTCTACGAGGTCTACTTGCATAAAAAGTAAACAATGTCTACGAGGTCTACTTGCAGAAATTAAACAATGTCTACGAGGTCTACTTGCAGAAATTAAACAATGTCTACGAGGTCTACTGTATGAAAATAAACAATGTCTACAAGGTCTACTACATAAAAGTAAAACAATGTCTACGAGGTCTACTGCATGAAAATAAACAATATCTATGGTCAGATCACATATCTTTGGTACTCCTTGTTCCCGACTCAATATTTTATAATAGAATAAAATTCACATAACCGATGACCAATCAATGAGATATAGTGAAAATCAATATTAAAACAAACAATAAACTGTACTCGCCTGGCGTCCTGAGCTACTGGCACGGGTCAGTCTCTGAATCGAGATGCCCAAAACCTAATTTGTAAAGAAATGGATCAACACATCAGAATACAATGAGTCTATTTAGAGTAGGATCACTACTGTCTAAAGCCCAAACTCATTTGTACTATGCAATTGGTTTACTGTGCATCTTGGGGTCATACCTACATGACTCCCTAATGGTGAACTCATCCTAGGATACCCCTTCATTGTTTATTAGTAACTATATTCATAAACCTCAATAACTGGTAGTATAGGCATTTTATGAAAACTCCAATAGGATTTTTCCTATATTCCAATATCTATATTTAATATATTGTTAACTGGTGGTTAATGGTTGGCATGAACCAACCTTACTCTCAGCACCCAAAGTTGGATGCATTTCAGCCATATTAGTTCTTCACTGATACCCTCAATTCAGTTCTCATTGAGATGAATACCAAATAAGTGACTGGTTTGATATAAATCAGTTTGCCCTGTTGCACAGAGATTTTTGAGTTTAATCCTCATCAATCCCTAGCCTTCCCTGTCATAGCTGTCACATGACATACCCCCCCTGAAATCCTGGATACTCTACATGGATATCCATGTGACTACCCCACCTGGGTCACCTTAGTACTGTGTATCCAATGACTCTTTCCCAATCAACTGTCTAATAGTTTAATCTCGACCCCTGGTACTAGCTACCATGTAACAGGATAAGAGGTGCACCTGTCTCTTATTGGCTGGTGTAAGGAAAACCCTTCAATCATGGTTTCCTGATACAAGCACCTACCCTCATCTCTCATGCTTGCTTAAAAGATTATCCACCTAATAGTCTTCTTAAAATCTGGATACTCAGGTTTCATTCTTACTGATTTGGTACACTGGTCCAAATCAACCATTAGGCATAAATCCTACATGAAAGGGATGCTAGTGTGACTCAGATTTCTTATGTGTTCACCTGTTGTCAATGCCTAGGATATTGCCTGATTGATTAGATGGATGCTAGGCAACTTGGGTGTGGATGTATTGATGCCAGTTGAACCTGTTTCCTAGTGTCTAATGTTCAATTATCAGGGAGCCCTTTAGTTTCACGATCCCCTGCTCAATCTGTGTTCTCTACTCACATCTTATCAGTATCCATATGGTTAGAGTGTAACTAACAATTGATGCCACATGGTGGCTTCAGGTTTTCCAGTGTTAGGACCTATCTAAGGGTTAACAGAGATAACAAAAATTTAATGTTCGAACCTATCTCAGGCAGTAAGCTTAGTACCCATTTGGTACAGGTGTCTGATATAAGAAATTTACCATGACAAGGTTCACTAGATATTAGGATTTATATCCAAGGTATTCACTCGATACAAGGATCCCTGTGATAAGTGCTTTCACAACCTGGCTTTTCCTGTATCCCAGTCTGAAACCCAGTCTCATGTCATAACTGAACCCTCATGGTACTCAAGTAATAGTACCCTCTGGTTGCAAAGACTATTTCTGATGGACACTTCCTATACAGACACTGTCAAGGACTTCTCCTGTGTGCATGGAAGTCTAATTAATCTAAGGGGTCTCCCAGGTTCCCTTACGGTCATGGGGACAATTGAATAGGCCATAACCTATTTATGTCAGTCTCAAACAGTAGCAGGTACATGATAGCAGTGTCCTATCCTAATACAATGGACAACCATAGGGTTTATGCCCTATTCAATCTAAGGTTTATATGTCAGTCCTACTCTGACCTATCAGGGAACACTCACCCTCAGCATCTGTGGCACAAGAAAAGTTTCATCCTAACAATACTCTGGCCTGCTCTCCTGTGTACCTGTTTCCTGATACACCACCCTTGGTATCTTGGATACACACTGTTTCACTTAACAAAATGCCTAAAAATTGGTTTTTGAAAGAAAACTAGAAAAATACAGAAAGTACAAATATTCTGGGAAGTATTGCTACGGAAGTCTGATCTGAATACGATCACTTTGTTCCTTGGACCATACGATGATGATGAAGAAAACTGCTTGAAGAAGACGAACAATCGGAAGAACTAAGTCACCGTAAAGGTATCGAGCAACGGCACTGATGGCACAGTCGAATGCTTTCTTGCTTTGCTTCACCCTGTTCTTGAGAAAAAAAGTTGAAGAAATGCTTCTGGGAATATCACTCTGGAAGTATGAGTTTTCTCAGAATCTTCTCTCCTCTGTTGATCTCTCTTGATGATGTCTATGTGAAAAATAAGTCTATTTATAGACTTAACTCTTTGTGCGTAAAAAGTAACAAAATCGGGTTTTTACGCTAGCAACTGTCACCTACGATGTAAATCACCCTCTACGCACGTTGACACGTGTCCCATGTAGAGTTGTGATCTCTACGCATGATGACACGTGTCCCACTATCTTAATAAAATGGGGAGAGCATGTACACACATTCCTCGAGAAGTGTGGCATGAAAGTCACGTGGGCAAACCACGTTCCCATGTAGCCAGAAACAATCGGGCGTAAAAATGACCCAAAATATACTTCCAGCGTAAAGTAGTAGACTAGGCGTGAAATAGCCCAAAAATAGACTTCTCGCGTAAAGTGGCTGATAACATATATAGCCTTGAGCGTAAAAAGTAGCCCAAATAAACTTTAGGCACACGTCAACTTTGAGCGTAAAAAGCTCAGATAGTATTTGTGCGTAAAAGAAGCCATCTTTTGAGCGTAAAGTAACCCCGTCCACACACTAAACGACAGTGTTGGTTTCTGTGTAAATCAAATCTCTTCGAATTCTGTGTTATAAGCTGTCAGCAAATCATTATGTCAGAAACCATCATGACTTGCATTAAATGCATGATCTGACAGCCTGTCCCCAGCGTAAAGTAGCTCGCGTAAAGTAGCCCGCGTAAAACAGCTCGCGTAGAGTAGCTTGTTGATTCTTTTTGACTTTGCATAAAGCTCTATTCTTTTGACTTGGTCTATGAAGCACTTTTTACACTCCTACAAGACCCTCTTCAAAGTTTTCAAATATTTTTCAAATTTTGAAATACTTTGAACAGAAGCGTAAAATTCGGAATTTCACCAGTCAGCGTAGAGTTCGGGATATCCAACGGTCATCCACGTAAAAGTTGGGATATCCAACAGTTAGCGTAAAATCTGGGAATTTGAACCGATTCAAAATTCTCTATAAATAGAGTTCAACTATTAGAGAGAGAACTTTACTTTGTCTTTTGAAATTTCGATCTCTCCTCACTCTTCTTCCTCCTTATACTCTTGCTTCAATCCGATGGCCCCCAAGAAGTCGTCCGCTGCCGACAGCAAAGGCAAGAAGCCCGCCGAAGATTCATCTTCGACCGGCCGCACAAAAACCTCCATCCAATCGTCCACGACACCTCAATCAAGCAACCCCGTCGTGGCTCCAGCAATGAAGGGTAAAACCCTACATTATTTCGACTTTGAGTTCGCCGGAGAAGAAGAAGAAAACCCGAACCTTCAGATTTCACGCCCACGTCATACGTGTCAGCGTAGAAACTGAAGTAACAAAATATGCCCACGTTTATACATGTGAGCGTAAAATTCTAAAAATACGCCCACGTCTATACGTGCCAGCGTAAAATGTTGAAATACGCTCATGTCAATACATGCCAGCGTAAAATCTAAAATACGCTCACATAAACATGTGCCAGCGTAAAAATGTTGAAATACGCTCATGTCAATACATGCCAGCATAAAATCTAAAATACGCTCACATAAACATGTGCCAGCGTAAAATTTAAAATACGCTCACATAAATATATGCCAGTGTAAAATTTAAAATACGCTCACATAAATATGTGCCAGCGTAAAATTTAAAATACGCTCATGTCAACACATGCCAGCGTAAAATTTCAAAAATGAAAGACTTTGTGTAAATCAAAGAATTTTTTACACTTTTAAAACTTTTTATCAACTTCAATAAGCGTAAAGTTTACACAATCAAAGTCTTTTAGATTTCAAATTAGATTTTCACTAACTTGATTTTTTTTTCTTTTGGCAGAGGACTTACAAGCTCACCCACTCGCAGAAGTGTTTGGCTCTTCAGTTGGTATAGTGGGTTCAAATTATTTGGAGAACCTGTCTCATGTAGAGTTTCCCCAAGCGAATCCGGAGTACCCCGTAGAGAGAGCACAGTTGATAGCTACCCAAGGGGATAGAATGCTGCTATTTATGATTAATAGAGAACTGTTGACCTCACTGGATGGCCAACAATTTGTAAAACCAGCTTTCTTGTTTGGGGATGCAATAGACTGCAAGTCGCAAACTCATCCCAAGAAGGATTCTTGGGTATTCAAGTCTGTAGATAGAGCGATGTATCTCCCCGATATGGATAGAGATTATCCCTTGTCCGCATTCATTCATGCTACCCATCCTCGACAGATGTTGTGGAATCTGACTCCTAATAGTTATGGAAGGTCGGGTAGAATCATATTCAAGAGGAAAAATGCTAATGATATGGGGTATTATGTCAGTGTTCCCAATGGTGGCATCGTTCCATTCTCTGGTCTAAAACGCCGTTGCTGTTGTTTCACAGGCTTAGCATTAGAAAGAATATTGAGTTTATGAGTAGCTACTTTGGGATCTAGACCCGGTATATCTTCATAACTCCATGCAAAGATATCGATATATTCTTTAATCAGTTGTATCAACTCTTCATTTTCATCTTCGAAGAAATTTTTACTGATGAATATCGGTTTGGATGTAGTTCCATCTCCGACATCAATCTGGACAATTTTATCCTCTGTAGGTGGCTGTCGTTGTTCAAAATGAAGTTCCCATTGAGTGTCCATTTGTTGTGCCCAATGGTCATTCTCAAATGGTTCTGATTCACCATCAGTTTGAACCATATTAACTGAGAATATACCCTAAGATTCATCATAATAGTCTTCCTCGGAATATGAGGATTGTAGAAGACTGGAATAAGATTCTTCTTTCATATCTTCTTTGCACATGTAGGTTATATCCGATTCGATGAATTGGATTTCTTCTGTATCTGAAGATTGTGAAGAACTAGAAGAAAAGTCTTCTTGTATATCCTCGTTAAACATGTGGGATGGATCATATTCCAACCCATGACGAGTTTTCTGGTAAAACGGGTCACCACATAACGGTAACCGTCTACCCTTGCCTTGATTGAGACCTTGCATAGTCTTCAAATTATATCCCATATTCTGGATAATCTTAAGAGATTATTGACTATATTTGTCAACTCGGATTCTTCCTTTATCTTTATCTCGAAGATCATCTGTCTGAATAACAGGGAAATTTCTAGCCAGACCAAACACAATTTGGCACTTATTTTTCTTATCAGATGGAATCACTAAGTAAGATTCTTCGTGACGTCTATAAGTTACACAAGCTTGTGATGAAGCGGCTACAGGAAGAAAATAAAGAGAAAATGTTAGGAATCTTTGAACATAAGGTCCAACATCGACATGAGAAGGAAATGAATTTTCCTTATGGTCAATGTATAAGGTTTCCTCTATACTTATGTCATTTATATGATGACTTTGATCATCAGAAGATAAAGTCATTCTTTCAATAAATTTGACAGCCATATACTCCAAAAGAAAATCTTCATTGATATTAGAAAGTACAGAATGATCAATATTTACATCATTTACAAATTGACTACTACGCTTCGGATTTATCATTAGCGGACCGTCTTCCATCTTCTGCGAAGACTTGCCAAGGTTGATGATCAGTGGGGGTTCTGGATCATTTGTACGAGAAGTATGTCCCTTGACCTTGATCATGAGGGGTTGAGCTTGGCTCTTGATTGGAATCTTCATGGCTTCCTCAGATGAAGTCCGAGTTCTTCCTTTAACCTTGATCATCAAAGGTTGATCATTGACAGGTTGGGGTTGGATTCGGCCTTTGACCTTAATCTTTAAATGTTGCTCTTCTGGAGGATCTTCATTGATAGATTGATCCTCAGCAGATGATCGATCTTCAGCTATATCTGATATCTCCTTCACATGCTCCTGTTTATAGAGCATTGAGTCAGAGAAATATGCTTTAACACCCTTAAAGGGATTGATATCCGCAAATTCGGTCTTCACGATCCCTTGAGGATCCACATACTTAAAGCATTGGTGGAGAGTTGAAGGCACAATGTTATGCTCATGTATCTACGATCTTCCAAGAAGGATGTTGTAAGATACATCTGAGTTGATAACATAAAATATTGCCATAGTTCGAAGATCACCAATTTGAATCTTCAGCCGAATCATTCCCAGTGGTTTACTATTTCCAGAGTTGAAACCAACTATTGTGGTACTAGTGTAAATCAATTCACTAGTAGGGATCCTCAAGGGTCGTAGCATACTTTGAAGAATTATGCTAATTGAAGACCCAGGATCGATGTAAATCCTGTTAATTTCAGTGGATTCAATATACCCTGTATAGCACTGAGGTCTGTCATGCTTATTATGCTTCAGCAGCATATCTTCTTGTGTGAAGGTAATGTTAGGAATTGTCTCCATCATACTATGACATTGTGGGCATGACACTGGTATATTGTCAGGACTCTTGAGTTGAGCTAAGCATGAATCAGCTTGTAGCAAAGCCTCACTCAGAGTTTTGTGGCTTTCTTTTGAAAGGCGAAGCAGCTCAAAAATCGAAAGTCTAGCCGGAGTATTAGCTAACTGGACTAGGATATCGAACTTGTAGGGTTTCATCATCACCCCTTGATTTGAAGTAGATTTTAATGGGACGTCAAAGCGTACTGCTTTCTGCTTCCCCTTCTCAACCACGGATGGTTTAGCAGGAACAGGAGATGATTGAGCTGGAACCGTTTCAACAATGTCCTCCGCTTCTTTGGAAGATCCCTCATAATCTTTGTGGTACTCTTTCCCAGATCTAGTACCAGGAAAAGTCCCTTCTTCGGACTCAGGAGAATGAAGTACCATATTGCAGGATTTAGTCTTCTTTCTCTTAGTCTTTTTCTTGCGAAGATTTTTATAAGGATCTTCAAAACCCAATCCGAGAGTAGATTTTTGACTTTGAAGTTGCAAAGGAAGTCGCATTCCTTTATCATAATTCAAGTCTTCCACTTTTTGAAAGTCATAGCCCATCTTTTTCATGAGATGGACTGATTGCTGACTATACAAATGAGTAGGTAGCAGACTTTCAATGGATGGTTTGACAGAGGAAGAGGAAGCAGAGATCTCTGTAACCATATGAGAAGAAGAAGGCATAGAGACTTCCGTAGAAGGAGGAATAAAAATCTCTGTAGCCACAGAAGAAGGAGGAATACTTGGGATAGAAGGAAAGATCCCTGTAGGAGCTTTCTCATAAGCAGCGAAGACTTGTTGTGCCCTGTATAAAAGAACACTATTCATCGCTAACCATTGCCGATGAGTAAGCTTGAGTTTGGTAGGAGGAGCCAAACTTGGAGGGCATATATTCAAACCCCTCAGTCTATCCTCTAAAGGAATGTCGCCCCATAAATGATGCAAATCATCATGGTCTGGGGTAAAAACATGAGAAATCATGTTGCAGGTTTTGACTTTTTTTATCTTTCTTGGATTTCGAAGTTTTACCTTCATTATCCATTTCCGGCACTAAATCAAGGTGCACCCACATGATTTCACCATTTTTAAGTGTAAGAGGTAAAAGCCCTTCATTTTGCTCTCTGACAGGCGGGATATTCACAATTTTCATCGTCGCCTTTGGAATTGGGACAATCCCATATGGGACTTGTTGTGGAGAAAAACCTCCAAATGGAAGAGATATCATATTGGTTGTAACCGTATGCTCATCGTTAGTTAAAGCGATGGCATTGACATTTATCAGCTCCTGGATTTTCTTCTTCAGGATATAACAAGCCTTGGTAGGATGATTGATGTATCTGTGATAGATATAATATTTGGGATTGTCGGTCAGATTCACCTCATTAGGCCTTTTCGGCTCTGGAATCTGAAGTTTGCCACTCTTTACTAGACATTGAAATATCCCTGGGATATCACTGTCATCGAAAGAGTATTCTTCTTTTGGCTTGGAAGACTCTTGATTATTCGATGTCGTTTTGGGTTTGGAAAGGTTAACCACTAAGGTTTCTTTCCCTTTCCTATTACGATTGCCGAAATTATTATTTGAAGAGTTTTTCTTCCCTTTGTCTTCTGAAGCGAAGATCATCCCCTGCTCCCGAGCCAACCTACCATTGGTCTCGGCTGAAATTGCTGCTATGATAAACGAGGCCCAATCTGTGAATTGGGAACCCGTAAAGACAGCAATAGATGGTCGCAGATTCATCTTGCATGTATCAATCAGTGCTGAATCTGGCATGCCTGGAGGCATTTTCAGAGTTGCCTGTCGGAAACGTTCAATGAACGTCCGAGTATCTTCCTTCTTCTTTTGTTTGATTTCTATTAAGGAAGACATGTTCATGTCCATGCCTCCTTCATAGAAGCGGGAGAGGAACATTGCTTTGAATTCGTCAAAAGACGAAATACAATTGTCGGGCAGACTGCGATACCAATCGTAGGCTGAACCCGTTAGACACCCGATAAAAACTCGGATAAGAAGAGCATCATTCTTCTGCAAATGTACAGTCATAATATCAAAATAATTAATATATTGACTGGGAGATGCCTTTCCATCAAATAATACCATGGATTGTGGTTTGAACTTTGGAGAAAAGGGCACATCATTCCAGTGAGGAGGATAAGGTTGCTTAATCCCTAACCTCTGGAGCTGATCCTTGTGCTTTAGAACTTCAAACTGTGCTTTTAGCTCTCGCACTGCTTGAATAGCTTCACTGGTTTGAAGAAGCACATTTGATTGAATTGTTGTCGGATGTACTGTAACCCCCACCGGAGGTGGTACATCTTCTGGAATGATAGGATCTGGAGATGCAGAATTTTGATTGATAGCAGGCTCCTGACTAAGATTATTCAAGGGTATATCAACCCCTTGACTATCTTGAGTTTGTGCTGCTACCTGCATCGGAGTTATCACTGCTGGCTGAGCAGTTTGCTGAGTTATTATTATTTGATGCATACTTTGCATCATAGCAAGCATATCCTTCAGCAACTGCTCAACTGCAGATAGACGTTGTTCTGTATTAGCAGATAACATCTCCGGTTCATCTCCAATAGCATAAGATTCAACCTCCCTTGAAGATACAGAGGGATTGGTGTAGAAGTATGAATCAACGCTATCAGTTTCAGACTCTAAAGACTGGGTACCCCCAGCTTCTGAGTCAGAAGTCTGCAACTGTCTCTGACTTCTCAATCGAGTATTCTGATATACTCCTTCAAAATTATCAAGAAGTCGATTAAACTGTTGTTGACCAGGAGTCTGTGACGAGTTGCGTCTTGGACGTCGTCCTCTGTTGGTATGAGATGCCATATTAACTGAGGTATATGACAACTCCTGTTCTTGATCATCAACTGATTTGTCACGCCCCAGAACCAGAATACTGGAGAGCGGGGACAGACATAGCCAGCTACGTATATTGAAATAGAATACATCTCAACTATACGGTCACGGCTGTCTAGATATGAGGGTTTACTACAAGCCAACAGTCTCTTAAGGTCAAGCCTATTGTCTCAATCTCAAGCAAGTAATATAATTACAAGAGGTATGATCATTAAATATACAATAAAAGGCGTCCCAAATATTACATATCAGCTGATCATGAAGCTAGTCGTACAAAATGCAAGGACTAGCAAGAGTTAAGTCATCCATGATCAACCCTAGGATTTGTTAATCATGTTTACAGCCCGTAGGCAGACAGTAAGTAAAAGTGCTACGAGCTAACAGGTGCTCGTCGGCTAAACGCCTCAAAAGAATAATTTTTACAATAGAGTGAGCGAAACAAAATAGAAAACCCACTCTTGGCCCGGATTCCGTCTAGTGTTCACCATTGGGCTGGAAGCTTGGTAGATCCTCGGGAGCTGCTCCGAAATCTGGCCACACAAAACCAGCTGGGTCAACCCCAGAAAGAGCAAGTACCACAAGGGGGCCAAGAAATAAGAACAAAAGCCAGCAATCAGCACAGAAAATCTAATATTAAAGCTAAAATTACGAAAACATGTCAGGATGATATACGACGAGATAACCATAGAACTATTCCGATAGCCAGGTTACAACCCGTAAACCAAACAAGGACCGGGGTTGTAACCCTTCATCTGAACAGAGCTTGGTTTCCCACCATTTATCGGCAAGATAATAATGCAAGAAATCAAGACAGGAAGCAATCTTGTACTGGATCAAGACATGGCTAAGCTGGTTACACCTCATTCAATCAATCACGGCCAAGCAGATACTACGGCTTACTGCTTTAACTAACTAGGGTTATCACAGGCCTAATTACTAACAAGATGCAGTGAGATTGTTCTACAGCCACAAGCCCTGCAGACCATCCAGGCTATCCAGGACGAAAGATTAGGGTTGAATTCAGGTGGGTACATCGCCCGGGAGACAAATGTACCCTTAGGTGACTTAGAGGGTGCAACACTCGACGGTGCGCTGGAAATGTGCCCTACTCGACGGCAGGCTACAGATCCCAAGAGCGCCCAGGTAACGGGATTGCCTGTAGCTGTGTCATCTCTTCATGACTACTGTGTTATTCTAGTTATTAACCTTAATCCATTTTAGTAGGGGCTCCTGACCGTGGTACTCAGGAGTCCCATCCTAGACATGATGCAAGACAGGACAAGTGGATTAACAAGCAAGCAAGAAAGAACCACCCACGGTGTCAAGACAGGTCAAGTTAAGTTATCAAGTCATGTCAAGTCAGGAGTGCGCCGCCACGGGCCACTATCAAGTCATGTTGGTCATGTCAGGAGTGCACCACTACGGGTCACTATCGTGTTATGCTAGTTCCTTGTCATCCCAAGCCATGTACAATAGTCATTCCAAACATATTAAGTAAAATCAAGTTCATGACAAAAGGCGTAAGGATACAAAATGGGCATGAAATATCTAATAAAATATCAAAATACGGGTCAGGGGATGCGTACTCACAAAAGCACGCACGCAGGAGGAATGCATACGTAATATAATACGCACGCAGGAGGGCAGCGTATGTGAAAGTCACGCACGCTCAAGGGGCAGTGTGCGTAAAAAGTCACGCACGCTCAAGGGAACAGTGTGCGTAAAAAGTCACGCACGCTCAAGGGAACAGTGTGCATAAAAAGTCACGCACGCTCAAGGGAGCAGCTGCGTGAAAAGTCACGCACGCTCAAGGGAGCAGCTGCGTGAAAAGTCACGCACGCACAAGAGAGCAGCTGCGTGAAAAGTCACGCACGCTCAAGGGAGCAGCTGCGTGAAAAGTCACGCACGCTCAAGAGAGCAGGCTTCCAACAGGAAGCGTACTCAAGCCTGCGTACGCAGCGCTAAAGAGCGCGCGTAGCTCAGTGTGCGTAGCTAAACAGCTCTGCACACTGCTCACTGTCTTCTCCAAACAGCAAGAACACATGGCTGAAACCAAAACTTCAAAAGTTCATAACTTGGCCATCCGAACCCCAAATCCAGATTTCCAAGGCTCCAACTGGAGTAAAACTGAAAGCTCTTCCACATAGAAACATTAAAACTCAAAGAAAACCAACCAAAAGTGGATCAAAACATACAAAATCCGAAAATAGGTGAACTTAGATCTACAACAATAGAGGCTCCAAATCACAAAAACCCAAGAACTAATGTTGATCTCCATGTCCTAAACTAGCAAATGGACTAAGAAAATATGGTTCTCATGTAGTGGCAAAATGCACTTGCCTAATGGTTGGGGAGTTGTGTGGAGGAAGAAGAAGAAGAAGAAGAAATTAATGGTGGTTATGAAGAGAGAGAAGAGGTTGGTGGAGTTATAAAGAGGGGGAGTTGTGGTGGGTTGAGGGTGGAGAATAGGTTAAGGTGCTCCATGCAAAAACCGAACCAGACCAACCCAATAAAACCGAGCCATGAGAAAACCCAAAATATGAGAAATACCAAAATTTCACAAGCTGAGAAAAATAAAAATACATGTCAAAATCCAGATACGAATATAAATACGAGAAAATACGGAAAATGAGGGTGACAACTCTACCCACCTTAAAAGAATTCCGTCCTTGGAATTTAATCAAGGAGCTAGAGATTGTCACGACAAGCCAGGCTCACCTAATAAGTGCTTCGCCAAGCAAAGTATTTAACCCTCTGGCTGGAACCAAGGAAGAGAAGAGCACCGCAAATGCTGTGGCCAGGGGAGGCTTCGAAAGAGCCTCCAAAGACCAAGGAAGACCGTGATCGAAATCATGGCACAAGGAGCTTTCAACACAATCAAAGTGGGCGGCACCCACTTTGAAGGAAGAGAGAGCCTAGCACCACCATTCCGATCTACGGCTCTTCCGGAACAACGGAGACGAGGCCCGAATATACCTATCTTTGGATGCAACAGGCACCTTCCGCCTGCCTCAGAAGCCCTCGACTCCGTCTTTTGGATGTAACAGCCACCTTCAAGTGCATCGAAGACAGCACGACGTCTCATCTTTACCCTCGGGAGCACTTCGTCAACAGAATGCACCCACATATCCAAGTTCATGTTGGAAGTACGTAAGGGAATGAGGAGCAAACCTTCTCTCCATGCCACTATTTATAGGCCGGGCAAATCAAACCCACGCACCAAGTGGATGACTCTCCGAATTCTGTGCAATGAATTTGCATTAAATGGATGAACGGGACGCCTCGAATTCAGCCAAACGGCTATTTATAGCACTCGAGGAGCGAGACAGCCGCGTCATTAAAGGACATATCGGATGCGCCAGCCAAACAGCGCATCACACGGACGTGCCCTCCAGCATCAGGTGCATCACACAGACGCGCCCTACAGTACCCGGTGCATCACAGAGGATGCGCCCTCCCTCACGTCTTTATGCCGAGTGGAACACCAACCAATGTGCCCATTCAGCTGTCCATCGAACATCACAAACATTAAATGCTGAACTGACACCAGAGTTGGCAGCACGCTTCCCAAAGTCTGAACAGTTGACAGCTTTTTCAGAGAACGAAGCGTCGGCAACGTCAGCATCATCATGACTCTATTCCGACGGCTACTGCCACGTGGCCATCCGCATGCGCCTCTACGGCCATACGTCCAAACCAGCATGTGCCTCAAAAGCCATGCGCCTCAGACCCTTTACTGATCCCTAAAGACAGAAGAAGAGTCTCCAGTTGAAGCTTTGCATGCGCCTCAAAAGCCATGCGCCCCAGACTGATCTCTGATCCCGAAAGATAGAAGGAAGATCACCTGCATGCGCCTCAAAAGCCATACGCCCTAAATGGTTTGTAACTCCTAAAGGTTATGAGCCGCAGCCTCCTCCTGTGCCCAGATCCAAGGCGCAGCTCACCAGATCACTGCCCTCCCCCCCCAAATCCGAGATCTTCGAGCCATGGGTCGATGACACGTGTCCTTTGACTCAACTCGTCCAAGATTTCAGCAACAGAAAGATCTTCTCCTCTGCTACGTGTCGGCTCACAACAGCAGTATGAAGAGTTCTCCCCCTCAATCAGGGCGCATCATCTACGCGCCCCCATCAGCAACTTCCATGTGGCGTCCCCACACACTGGCGCATCCTACATGCGCGCATGAGCAGCCAACCTGCCCAGCTATAAATAGAGGGATCATTTCCTTCTCACCTACGGACAACAGACAGAATCCACAACGAACATACAAGGAATCATCAGAGAGGCAGATACAGACACTCAACGTCTTCCTTCTCTCAGCAAGCTCCAGCACCCAGAGCAATCCACGCCTTCAGAGAACCGATAACCGTCGTCAGCCGGTCAACGGAGTCAACGCATTACTACTCGCTCCATTGGCACTAAGGACCCAGCTTAAACAAAAGTGTACTCCTAGGACTACATCTAAGTCCTACATTGTAACACTGTTCTGTTTGTATTAAAGTTTTCAATCAAACAATTTTAATGGCAAACAAGCTGGCGACTCTGCTGGGGACTTCTTTCTCCTCTTCCGAGAAAGTCGTGTCACAGGTCGACGACGTGAAGGTGGGCTCCTCCCATAAGACGTTGGTCGTACGCCTCAATCAACAGGCGTACGAGAAGTTCATTTCTGAAGGAAGTGCGAGTCCTTCGAAGCGGCTACCAAAGCCGAAGAAGATCCGCACGGCCTGGGTGCGCAAGGTCGACGCCTCGGGCACCACCACTGAAGGGGATGCAGCAATCCAGCCTTCCTTTTCTGCTGACGTTCTCAGCAATCAAGGTGCGTCCGCCGATGCAGCGCATCTCTTGGGAAAGCGTGCGGCCGACCACGTTCTCCAGCTATCTCCCTCTCAGGCGAGGAAGATACGTCGACGGAGCAGGGGCGCAGTCAATACCCCGTGCATCACCTCTGATGCGCCACAAAAAGCCTCTATCTTTGACAGACTCACTCGCTGTAATGGCGAGGAGAATTTGGATACTGAGTACTATGCGCCCCAGCGGGCTGGTACGAAGAAATCCAAGGCGGCACGGGCCATGCGCCACAAACGTGCTATGCCAGCAGCCGGCCAGAGGCACGCGCTCGTCATCACGCGCGCTGCCGATGGCAAGCTGTACAAGGTTGACTCAAGTGCTTCTGCACCAGCAACGAGTCGATCTTCAAAGTCCTCATCCCGCTTGGGCGCATCTACTGCGTGCACAACCAAGTCGAGAGAGGCAAACTCAGTGGTCTTGAACTCCCGCGCCTCCTCCGGTTGTGCGTTTGAGGTCCGTTCAAGTTACTTCAAATGTTGTGGTTCCCCCACTACTGATCGTGATGCCTGCTTGGTATTAGATCAGGGGGCGCAGCACTCACCCGACCACCCCGACGTTTGGCCTCGCCATACGTCTGAAGGGGGTATGAAGGCACCACTCTCCTCCGATGACCTGCGCAACGTGATCACTCACAAGCGCCAGTCAGGAGAGTCGGCCAACAAGCACGATGCGCCTCTCACGGGGCATACTTGTGCGGTGGACACCATCAACTGCTGTTGCAAGACGGCAGCTCCACCAAGACAGTCGGTCTTCCAACGACTGCAATCATCGACACCTCTCCGACGTCGCCTTGGGACAAAGGTGTCAGCTGAAGAGGAGCCAAAGGTTGCTTCTTGCAACGTGGTCTCCAACTCCTCATCAATCCGGAAGACGACTGCCAATTCCTCGTCTTCATCCAAAAGCCAGCCGAGGAAAACCAAAGCAGCTGTCTCGACCTCTGGAGTGTTTGAAGGCAATCGGTCGAGGAAGAAGTCCTCGGAGGAAGCTGGGGATTGCCAGACCCTTGTTGAGCCTCCTTCCGAAGACGAAGATGTCCAAAGCACAGCTGCGGCGGATCTTCATCATCAAGACGAGATTACTCTCCCTGAAGCCCCTCAAAATGAGGATGTCCTCCAGGACACTGCCGAGGGTAGTTCTGGAAACGAAGAGGTCCTTCAAGACGGAGCTGAGGGCAAGCAGACCCTTGCAGATGCGCCTATTGAAGATGAACTCCAGAATGTGGCTGGAGGTGGCCCAACACCAGGAGAAGTGACTCCCCCGCATGAGAGTGAGGCCGAAAGCGAAGCCTCAACCAATCCATCCACTCCTGGCCGTGTCAGGACAGTATACATGGCTGGGGATGATGTCGAGTCTGATGCGCCGTCACAGGACATAGTCCAGCGCATAGACTCATTGGAGGGAGGACTCAAAACCCTCTCTGCCTCTATGCAAGCACTGACTCAAGCAGTGTTTGAGATGCGATCGGCCTTGATCAGGACACCTTCAATTGGTCCTGACCCAGGAGCTAATGGGGAGTCGAGTGTGCCCCTCCAACGGGCGC
This sequence comes from Iris pallida, assembly GCA_029216955.1. Classification (NCBI taxonomy): domain Eukaryota; kingdom Viridiplantae; phylum Streptophyta; class Magnoliopsida; order Asparagales; family Iridaceae; genus Iris; species Iris pallida. The sequence goes on along the minus strand of JANAVB010009998.1, from coordinate 1,697,743 downwards.
CCTCGGATACAGAAGCACCTCGGACCTCGGAGCCCTCAAACGCTCCAATCCAGATGGTACCTCCTTCTCCGACTCCTAGCTCTACGGAGGATGTGGTCGAAATGATCAAAGACCTGCGGGAGCGCTTCGAGTCCAAGAACAGGCAAGAGGAACGCCAGAAGATGGGCATTCTCCAGTCTTATCCCCTCGAGTGGAACAAGGTGGTTTATCCCCCAAAATATAAACCACAAACACTCACCCCATACGACGGAAAGGACTCTCCGCGACGGTACCTGACGTACTTCCAGTCACAGACAGGGCATCTTCCGAAGGAGGACGCGCTCCTCACCAGTATCTTTGTCGGGGCCCTGAAAGGAGTGGCGTATGACTGGTACTGCAGCCTCCCCGACAATTCCATATCGTCCTTCGACGACCTGACGCGCCTCTTCCTCGACCGCTTCTACGACGGCGGGAAGGACATGACGATGGCGTCTCTCATAGAGATACGTCAGAAGGAGAAGGAAACGGTTCGGGCGTTCATCGAACGCTTCCGACAGGCTTGCTTCAGGCTACCTCCAGGCATGCCAGAACATGCGCTCCTCTCCGCTTGCAGCATGAACATGTTGCCTGTAATAAAGCTCTGGCTCAACTCTACTCCCCCTCCTGACTGGAGCTCCCTGATCATCGAAGCTGAAGCTGCAGAAAAGAAGGCGGCCAATACACGTCTTCTGGGTGTCAGCTTCCCCGTCTTTGACGATAAGGGGAAAAAGTCCGCAGCTAACAGCTCCGGACGAGAAGCAAAGGGGAAACAGGCATTAACTGTTAATGCCTCAAAAGGCGCATCTGCGCCTACTCAGAAGCCTCCACTGGCACCGAGACCCAAGGAGGTTTATTCATTCAATGATGACGACACCCTGCAACTTTTCGAGATACTGAAGCAGGGTGACAAGATCAAGCTACCGGACCCAAAGCGGCCCGATAAAGTTGGGAAAGTGGACAACCCAAGGTACTGTCACTACCATCGGTTTGTCGGACACCCGACCAAGGACTGCTACGTCCTCAAGAATTACATCCAGCGCATGATCAATGCGGATGTAATCTCCGTCGACTATGAAGAGAAGACGGTGTCGGCCAATATGGTTTCGCTCCAGTTCGGCACCTTGCCGCCAACTACCACACACGATGGCGTCGTCCCCATCCCTAAGGCGACAATGGAGGTGGTAAACTTACCACCTACTCGTGACAATGTGAGTGGACTCACCCCGCTCACCACATCTCGAGGAGAGGTCCTCTGGGTTCACCCCGACCTCGTCTCCGAGGTGACTCAATCGGAGGTACGCCCTGCCTCCAAATCAAAAGGCAGGAAGATCAAGTCTTGCCGTACAGTCTCTTCTTCAACAGAAGAGGCACTTCCAGTGCAAACACGTGCACAACAGAGCTCCCAATCCGGCGAAGCCGCCGCCGAGGTGGTGCCTCCTAGCACCATCCCTGAAGAGGGTCCATCTAAGCCCTCAGCAGCCAATAAGCAGAAGCAGGTGGAGGCCCGTTTTGACAGACCTCTACGGAAGGAGAATGCTTCGGGGCTGTCCAAGCCTCACAACTTCGACATTCTGGCACAATTAGCCAGTACACCTGCGCGCCTGTCTTTGTTCGAGCTCCTACATTTTTCTAAAGATTCCCGAGAAGCTCTCTGCGAAGCTCTGAAGGACGCTGAATCCTTTCTCAGTCAGGTCAAGCAGCCTGAAGACCTCCCAACTACTTGTGCGCACTGTCATTGTGTGGATGAAGTTATCCCAAACATAACTTTCACTCAACAAGACATGCTGCTCAAGCATCACCGACATAACCGACCGCTGTATTATACAGGGTACATTGGCTCGGTCAAGGTGAGCCGGATTCAGATCGATCCTGGGTCTTCCCTAAGCATCATTCCGAAGGCACTGCTATCAAAGCTGGGGATCCCGATGTACCGGCTGGCGCCCTCCAATACAACCATCAGTGGCTTCAATGCTAGCAAGAGCGAGCCATTGGGCAAGATCCGACTGAAGTGTCACATTGGCAGCCTCAAAACTGAGGTGACTTGTTATGTAGTAGATGCCGAGGTCAACTACAACATCCTGCTCAGTCGACCATGGCTGTATGAGTACATGGTGGTGCCCTCCACGCTCCACCAGTGCATGAAGTATGTATCCACCAATGGCGTCATCCGGACGGAGTTTGCAGATATCGATCCTTTCAAAGGAATTGAAGCCTACTTCACCGATTCCGATTTATACAAGCCCATTGACAAAGAGGAAGCCAACGACGCTGATGATGAGGCAGAGACGGCAACAGAACCTGACATGGAGCCTGAGACGACTCCCGACGCCCCCTTGAAGATCCGACTGAAGGGAAAACCACCCCAGAAGGCGCCTCCAATGAGCATCAAGCTATCAGAGAAAGCGCCGGCTCGTGAAGCACCCCTGAAGATACGCCTCAAGGGAAAGCCACCTCAAACATCGGCTCCCCTGGTGGCAAAATTACAAGGGAAGGCACCACTCACCGGAGGCGTAGCCGAGGCGCCTCTCAAGGTGCGTCTCAAGGGCAAGCCGTCGCAGTCGTCCAAGGTGTCAGAGAAGGCTCATATAACCCTCTCAGACCCCAAAGCTGTGTTGGACTCTCCTAGTCCGCCCCCAGTTCTTACAGACGAGGAGCTTGGTGATTATATCTCGGCTGACGTAGAGGCACCCTCCTTTGACAATGTAATCCCACGGGATAAGATCTCGTATTTTATCAATAATAGAGTGTCTTTTAAATATTAGACAACGCTCTACGGTCGTTGTAAACACAAATAACGACCGTCTACCATAATCGAGTAGTCCCGTCTCAAGGAGTCTTCATAGTCCCTCTACGGAGCCGAGACCAAGGCACCATCATCTCGGGCAAAGTCGAACGTCATCGGGACCTCCCGTCAATCGAGCCCGAACCTGATACCGGTAGAGTACAAGTCTATCGGTACACGGATGCGGCTAAGCACATCATCCAAAAGATGGGCTACGACCTGAAAAGCAACAAAGGCTTAAACTACGGCAAGGGTCGGCATCTCCCTGTCCGGCTTTCGATGCCCAATGGAAAGCCACAGGACTATTATAATCGGACTGGACGAGGGTTAGGCTATGTCACGCCGCCATCAACCCCAGAGAGTTCAGATGTAGAAGACAGAACATTCCTACTCGTCCGAAGCATCGACTTGGGATTCCGATACCAGTATCGGATCAGTCTTCCGAAAAGTGCTGTCAGCTAACATGACATCAGCACAACCTCAAAAAGGTGAAGGCGAAGACCAAGCGCCAGAACCCTTCGAAGAAGAACCCTGGGCCCAACGCCTAGGGAAACAATGGGAATCTCGTTTTGAGCTTCGTGAACCTCCCACCGAAGACGAAGTCGAGCAGATCGACCTCGGGGAGGAGTCTTCTTCCAAACCCATCTTCATCAGTAAAAGCCTGGAAGGAGAAGATCGAGAATCTTTAATCCAACTGGCTAAAGAGTATATCGACGTCTTTGCCTGGAGCTATGAAGACATGCCGGGACTCGACCGTCCGGACATCATGAATGCCATCGATCAGGAGGTAGACAAACTCTTGACTAGCGGCTTCATCCGTGAGGAACAACACCCGGATTGGGTAGCGAACGTCGTTCCTGTCACCAAGAAGAACGGAAAGATACGAGTCTGTATCGACTTCAGGGATCTCAACTCTGCTTGCCCGAAGGACGAATTCCCGCTTCCAATCACTGATGTGATGATCGACAATACATGTGGCTTTGAGCGCATGTCCTTCATGGACGGATATTCAGGCTACAATCAAATCAAGATGTTCCCCGATGACGCAAAACATACGTCATTCAGGACTCCAAAGGGTGTTTTCTGCTACACAGTAATGCCCTTCGGCTTGAAGAACGCCGGTGCAACGTACCAGCGAGCTATGAGCACCATCTTCCGTCAACATCTTCGCAAGACAGTCGAATGCTATGTTGACGACATCGCAGTCAAAAGCCGCCTCAAAAGAGATCACCTACAGGACCTGAAGACGGTCTTCGATCTCATGCGGGCGCATCAACTCAAAATAAACCCCGCTAAATCCTTTCTGGGGGTTTCTAGCGGCAAATTCTTGGGCTTCGTCATCACAGCGAAAGGCATTCATGTTGATCCTGAGAAGACCAAAGCCATCCTCAACATAGACTCTCCGAAGAACCTTCGAGAACTTCGAGGCCTACAGGGACGTCTGGCATATATCCGGAGGTTCATAGCAAACCTTTCCGGTAAATGTCAACCCTTCACTCAGCTCAAGAAGAAGGGAGTCTCTTATGTCTGGACAGAAGAGTGCCAGAAGGCTTTCGATGACATCAAAGCCTACTTGACGAGCCCACCAGTCCTGGTAGCGCCAGTCACCGGCAAACCATTTCTCCTCTACGTCCGTGCCATGGATCATTCTCTTGGCGCTCTGCTGGCTCAAAATAGCGATACAGGCTACGAGCAAGCAATCTACTATCTCAGTCGAACACTCATCGGGGCCGAACACCGGTACAACCCCGTCGAAAAGGAGTGCTTGGCTTTGGTGTTTGCCATCCAGAAGACTCGTCATTATGTCTCGGGTCAGACAATTCATGTCATTTCCCGAGTCAATCCGCTCAGAGTCCTCATGACGAAGCCAGGATCATTGAACTCCCGGCTGGCTACATGGGCGATCTTGCTAGCACCGTACAACCTGGTGTTTGTGCCGCAAAAAGCTGTTAAGGGTCAAGCTCTGGCTGACTTTTTAGCTGCGTACCCCATCCCAGAATCCTCAAAACTCTATGAAGATATCCCGGATGAGGTCCAAGAATCCAACGTCACCGAAGGAAGCTCCGTTTGGAGGATGTTCTTCGACGACGCTTCGAGAACAGGCCCCAAAGGCCAAATCATCGCAGGAGTAGGGGTAGTCTTAGTCTCCCCCGATCAGCTGGTCATCCAGCGTGCGTACTCTCTTTCGAAGCCGTGCTCCAACAACGTTGCCGAGTACAACGCACTCGTCATGGGACTCCAGCTTGCACAACAGCTGGGGGTCGACCATCTGGAAGCTTACGGCGACTCAAAACTCGTCGTAAACCAGGTTCGGGGACAATACGATGTTCGTCATGAAGATTTAATCCCTTATCATGAAGTCACGTTGAACATCATTTTAACCTTCATCGGGTTCTTCATTGAACATGTCCCCCATTTATAAAACTTGGAGGTCGATGCTCTGGCTGGCCTCGCAGCCTCATTAGCAGCGCCCTTCGGGACTCAACACTATATCACGGTAACAGGACGAGATCTAATTTGTCCCAGAAATAACCTATGCTTGCGGGTGGCTCATGCCATGCCGACAAACACTGGTGTTAATGTTCGAGACTGGAGGTTCCCGTTCATCGACTTCGCTGTCTACGGAATCCTTCCAGAGGACCCGAAGGAAGCAGTCTCAGTCAGAAGACGCTCTCTTCGATTCTACTACGATACAGCTACCAAAACGCTGTACCGACGCTCCTTCGATGGGCTCCTCCTTCGATGCCTTTCCAACGAAGAAGCAGCCGAAGCTCTTCAAGAAGCTCATGACGGAACTTGTGGAGCTCATCAACCCAGTCCTAAGTTGCAAGATCGACTGCGACGTATGGGCTACTACTGGCCAACCATGGTTGCCGATGCTGTCGAATATGCCAAGAAGTGCCATGCGTGCCAACTTCATGCAGACTTCATACATACACCATCGGAGCCGCTACATCCTACAGTCGCCTCCTGGCCCTTCGAAGCCTGGGGCATGGACATTGCAGGGCCAATCACCCCTCCTTTATCGAGAGGACACCGTTTCATCCTGGCTATCACCGACTACTTCTCCAAATGGGCAGAAGCTGTTCCACTAGCAGAAGTAAAAAGCTCCAGGGTGGTCAGCTTTATCAAACACCATGTCATTTACCGTTTCGGAGTACCCCGGCGGATCATCCATGACAATGGTCCTCAGTTTATCAGCCACATTTTCAGCAGGTTCTGTGACAAGAATCGCATTCAGAACGTGGCCTCAACCGCCTACAATCCGACAGCAAACGGATTGGCTGAGGCATTCAACAAAACTATCGTTAGGCTGCTCAAAAAGGTCGTGTCATCCAACAAACACGACTGGGACGAAAAGCTTGGCGAATGCCTTTGGGCCTACCGCACAACGGTACAGACCCCAACAGGCAACACTCCATTCTCCCTGGTCTACGGAAGCGAAGCAGTACTGCCTCTCGAGATACAGATACCTTCGCTTCGCGTAGCAATCACAAACGAACTCACAGAAGAGGACAATCAACGTCGTCGTCTGCGGGAACTGGAGGCACTTGACGAAAAGCGTCTCTTAGCTCAACAACGCATCGAGCTCTACCAAGCCCGTATATCACAGGCTTTCAACAAAAAGGTCAAAAAGAGGACTTTCCAAGTTGGCGACCTGGTTTTAGCAGTCAGAAGACCAATGGTGTTGACCCACAAGACACCAGGAAAGTTCGAGCCCAAGTGGGAAGGACCTTTCATCATAGAGACGGTATACTCAAACGGTGCTTACCGCCTCGCCAAACCCAATGGGGACTTGTTCATGATGTCCATCAACGGCAAGTTCCTAAAGAAGTACTATTCTTGACATCCTCCAGACATGTACTTCCTCAAACAACCACTTTCCACAAACTCATACGCCTCCGAAACCCAGTTGTTCCGTGGCATCTTCCAGTAGAAAGATAACCGCGTCCATATTACCTCTGAGTTGTCTCTCTACACCCTACAAAGCAGAATCTTGCACTTCGTAAGCCTACTTTACCCTTCATGTTTACCACGTCCACATTACCTCTGAGTAAACATCTTGTACAAACAACCCCTGCGTTATTGTACATTGATCGCAGAACTTCCACGTCCATATAACCTCTGAGTTGTTCAGCGTATCCCCCAAGATCATTCCTACCACGTCCATAATACCTCTGAGTAGGGAGATTCTATCATTTCGAACCCAATGATTGCCATGTCCATATTACCTCTGAGCAAACATAATGGTTCCTTCAAACTTATTATCTGTACCTAAAAACCAAGGTGCGCAAAAGATAATAGGTCCACACAAATCATCAAGTTCATGACAACAAAAGATGAACACATCACAAAAAAAAGTTGTAGACTTCTTTATTCTTCTGAAAAAGGAGCACAAGAAACTACATCATCCCCCAGTAAGGGTTGCAAAAGAACACAAAAGAAAAAGGGAAAAAGCTATGGATGGGCTGAGACCTCCCTGACTCGAAGCTTTAAGTCGACTGCGCGGGCCTCCACCGTCGCCAGGACTCGTCGCTCTGCTTCTTTGCGCATCAATTCAACAGCCCCAGCGGAAGTATCACTTGCATGCTTCTCATCAAGCTGTTGTCGTTGCTGCGCCAAGGCAAGAGTCCGCTGAGTAAAGGTCGCCTCATCCTTCTTAAATGCTGCATGTTCAGCCCGGACACGCTCGACATCTAACTGGAGTCGGGCCCGTTGGTCTTCAAGGCAGCGCATCTGGGTGTCGATATCCTCGATATTAGCTTCCAATGCAGCTCGAGTTTCCACCGTCGTCTTCATGGACTGAGACAACTGCTCTACCGCAGCCTCAGTCTCAGCCACCTCGTGCTCCCAAATGCCCACAGTGGCCTGGTATGAAGACTCGATCTCGGCGATCAGCTTCCCCTTCTCCGCATCTATCAGGACAGAGAGGTCGTTTCGCTGGATGCGTTGAAGTTCTGCGAGCCGCTCATCCAGCTCAATCACCGAAGCCTCCAGAATTTTGGCCATATGGTCGTGGCCTTGGTGAATACGAATCAGCTCGATGCAGGGCATTGCCAGAGCTTTTGCCGTCACAAAACTCCCATTGGCATCCATCACAGCAGATACACCCTTCTGCAATATTTTGTACACCCCCTCGACGAGGAATTTCATATACTCGTCTGCATCCGCCAGGACCTGCGGCATCATCGCGGGAGTTGGAGGAGCTACTACAGTTTGCGGACCGGAAGAAGATCTGCCAACCTCAATCAGTGAGGCTTGAACCTCGGCATCAATGGGCTCTTCATCAACAGGGGCTGGACTTCTAGCCCGAGGAGCCGGAACAACAGAAGGGGCCGGCACAGGCGTCGAGATGGTCCCCCAAGTAGAAGGAGCGACACAGGTTCTACACCCTTACCCTTCTCAAGCCCGGAGGAACCCCCGATGTCAACGGCCACCTCTTCTACCCCCAACGTCCTATCAACAGTTGGTACCTCCCTTGGCAGAATAGGGAGATTATCACTTGTCTCTTGACCCGTCGCAGCGGTCTTGACTGGCAGACGGGTCTCATCATCGAGTCCCTCAACAGGGACAGAATCTGTCGCTACCTCCTGAGTGGTAGCCGCCTCAACTTCCACGATTGAAGCCGGGGTAGGACTCGGCAATGATACAGCCGACCTCCCCTCATCATGATAAAGAGGAGATTCAACCCTCTCCTCTGTCTCAACTACTTCTGTTGCCTCCGCAACAGGCTCTTGCAGCTCTGGAGCAACGTCATCGGAGGACGACGAACTCCATTCTTCTTCACCACCAGGAAACAGCGTGCTTGTTAGACCTTCGGCACTTGAAGCTTCCGTTCTGGCCATTGCCGTCTCGGAAGCAGCTGCACCCTCAGTTTCCGTCCTGACGTAATCTGGGGATACCGAAATCTCTACGTCAACAGCATCCTCCGGATCTTCCTCCATGGGAGACATCATGGTCGGCGGGATACGCACTTCAGACGAGCCCGCCGTCCCTTCTCGCCTGCTCCCACCCGACTTTGGAGTACGAGGTTTTCTTTTTAACGGTTCCTACAAGAGAAGGTGAAGCCTCGTAAATAGTGGAACCAAAATCAGATTATGTGGGACGCCCTTACCTCTGCGGACGCTGAATCCGATGACGCCGTCGGTGACGACGCCTTCTTCTGCTTCTTCGGTACAGGAGATTCAATCCCTTCGTCTACACATCGCTTTGATCGATCGCCCGAGGGTTCTGCTTGAGAGGCGGAAGGGGCACTCCGGTGACCTATCCCTGACGGACGATGCGATCGGGCCTTCACCGACACGTTCCCGGTCATCGCTAACTGGGTACCTGCAATAAGACTGGTCTCCCTGTCATATCCGGAGGGCGCAGCAGCCATAGCACAGTAAAATTTGGCGGCTGAGTAAAGAATGGGCGGCCGCGGATCTGGGACGGGCAACGTAAAACGAGCCCCGGTACATCCGACATTATAGTAATGCCAAGCTCGTGCACCATCCAACAAACTTCCAATATACCCCAGAGAAATACTGGGGTTATCCAACATCATCTGGGCATAACCAAATTGCTGCGCAAAGCGGCTTGGCAAATATGGTTCCAGATAGCACTGATTCCTGTTCCGATATACCAGATGAGATGGCCGGATACTCTGCAACCAGCGGAATTTCCATTGAGGGAGAGTGGTGGTACCTTCGCCCAGATCCCTTAGATCTTCGTTGGCCTCAAAGCCCAAGTAGATTGGACCAACTTTGGTAATTTCCCAACCCTGAAGACGGGATAAAACCTTTCTACAAACAGGGACACCAGTATGTGACCAGCTCCTCCGATTGAAATGACGAAGGAGTGCATCTCCAGCCTTATAATCTTCTTCTGAGCCTGGACTCATCACACTGGGATGATGCAAAATCAGCCATCCCATTAAATAGTGAAACGGCAGTTCGGCGCACGGGAAGTTATTGTTTCGGCCTCTGTCATGAATCACATTTCCAGCAAATTCTCTCAAACCTCGCTGCAGGTTACACACCATTGCGGGAAGAAGAGCCAAACACCGCCCGAAGACCAGCTTCACGGCTGGCAGGATTAAGTTTCGGGTTACCCTCTCTACGGCACCGGATCCGCCCGCGAACACGCAATCCCGGAGCCATATCATCAGGTAGGACGCCAACACCGCCTTGGATGACATCCGATAAGCAAGATGCCAGAAGCAGCTGTAGGAGCGTGCATCTGACAGCTGGTCCTCATTTCCTCGAGGATTTTTCTCCCCTAACCTGCTCATTTCGGACAGTACTTCGCTACGAGAGAGCGCCGATGGAGTGGAAAATTGTGAGGGATCCTCCTTGTCTTGTCTAAAGACATAATCTCTCCAAGCGGTCACATGAGGCTGCGTCCCGTTCCTATCCCGTCTCTGCATATAGTAATGATGACTTGCCACTTCCTTGAAGACAGTCGTCATCTCCTCAGCCCTGTCCCCCAGGACTTGAAGTTCCTCGTTGGTGGGAAAGTACTCTTCATAGGGTTCTGACCCCCAAGGGAGTTTTGACACCTCGTACATCTCATGAAGTGCGAACCCTAATTCCCCTACCAGAGTAAAAAAGGTCCCGGTATGGACATCAAACATCTCCAGTAGTGCGAGGAACATGTGTCTGTTGAGATCAACACCCGCCTGGATAGCACGGATCGCGGCAGTCAACCCAATCTCTCGAAGCTCGGTCCGGAACCGTGACCAGATCCAGAGTGTCAGTTTATCCCACTTGGAAACGTAATGGCACCAACCCTCTACCCGAAAATCTTCTTTCGGGTATGAGCGTTCCATCAAAAAACATACGATGTGTAAAGGTCGAAGCACTATAAGCAAACGTATCAATGGGTACGTCACTGTAGAGGCTCCCGGGGCGTAGAGTCCGCCAGGTGAAAGAAGACCCAGACCGTGTGGCGGTCAAAGTAAAGATGTTAAAACACCACGTTCTATCATCCGTTTGAGGAACCCATACTGTTGCTCACGGATTTGGGTCATTCTTTCGGGAGGCTGATCCAGCATAAGAGCCTCTTGAACGGGGTTTATCACTTCATCATCATACTCTACTCCCATCTGGTTGAAGACAGCCTCCAAGAACACTTCATTCAAAGGCGGGATCGCTACTGACACTAGCAAAGATCAGAAAAATGTTAGAAGCAACAAGAGAAAGAAGAGCTTCGACGCATTCAGGGTTTAAACCCATGCGCGTCAGCAGCCTCGGCGCATCATCGGGGTCTAAGCCCATGCGCATCAGCAGCCTCGGCACATCATCAGGGTTTAAGCCCATGCGCGTCAGCAGCCTCGGCACATCATCAGGGTCTAAACCCATGCGCGTCGGCAAACAAAGACCGTGGCACATCATTAAAGACCCAAGGTCTATGTGCGTTGGTGTACGGAAAAAACGAGACTTACCAACCACCTCCGGCCGAACTTCGACAGGCCGTCGGGGAACGTCAGCCGTTACAACTTTCGCCGGCTCCTTCGCTTTCTCCTTCCCCTTGCCGGCACCACCGCGAGGAGTCTTGGGAGCCATTCTCTCAGAGAAGAAAAAGTTAAGGTTTTGAAGAAAAAAAACTCTAAAGAAAGCAAAGGCACAGAGCAGATGAACTCTCTCTCTCTCTCTCCAACCCTTACCTATTTATAGGGCTTGGTCGCACGCGTGAACCGATGACGTGTAATCTCAGCCGTCGCTTCGGGTTCCGTGAGGAGATAACAACAAATACAACCAAAAGATCATCATTAATCTTTTGGGTTACCAAGGCGTCATCATCATCAACTGAAAGGAGCATGCGCCCGAACAAGCATGCGCCCAAAAATTATGTGCCCTGACCTCCATGCTTCTTATTCAAAGTATTCCAAAACTTATTCAAAAGTTTTAAAAATTTTGAAGGGGGTCTTGTAGAAGCATGGAATTTCACAACCAGAAAGCCCATGCGCCAGGCATTTTATGCGCCAGAACTCAGACAGCTAATCAAATAAGCCATAGACATTCGAAGAAGGACTTTTTATTTATATATATAAAAGTCTATTACATGTCTAGAAAAGGTTGTACAAAGGAGAATTTCTACAAAGGAAGGATCCTAGATCTACAGCCAACAGCCACCATGCGTCTTCCAGATAGGCGCAGCAACCACCATGCGCCTTCCGATAGGCGCAGCAGTCACCATGCGCTGTCAGCCAGGCGCAGCAAATGTCATGCGCCTCCATCCAGGCGCATCCTACCATCTCTTCAGCAGCTCAGTTATGTATATCCAGCTCAGTTATGTGCATCCCTTCAGCAGCTCAGTTATGTACAACTCTTCCAACCAGGCTCACCTGGCCGAGCAGAGCCCAGTTATGTGCCGCTCTTCCAGCCAGGCTCACCTGATAAGTGCTTCGCCAAGCAAAGCATTTAACCCTCTGGCTGGAACCAAGGAAGAGAAGAGCACCGCAAATGCGGTGGCCAGGGAAGGCTTCGAAAGAGCCTCCAAAGACCAAGGAAGACCGTGATCGAAATCATGGCACAAGGAGCTTTCAACACAATCAAAGTGGGCGGCACCCACTTTGAAGGAAGAGGGAGCCTAGCACCACCATTCCGATCTACGGCTCTTCCGGAACAACGGAGACGAGGCCCGAACATCCCTATCTTTGGATGCAACAGGCACCTTCCGCCTGCCTCAGAAGCCCTCGACTCCGTCTTTTGGATGTAACAGCCACCTTCAAGTGCATCGAAGACAGCACGACGTCTCATCTTTACCCTCGGGAGCACTTCGTCAACAGAATGCATCCACATATCCAAGTTCATGTTGGAAGTACGTGAGGGAATGAGGAGCAAACCTTCTCTCCATGCCACTATTTATAGGCCGGGCAAATCAAACCCACGTGCCAAGTGGATGACTCTCCGAATTCTGTGCAATGAATTTGTATTAAATGGATGAACCGGACGCCTCGAATTCAGCCAAACGGCTATTTATAGCACTCGAGGAGCGAGACAGCCGCGTCATTAAAGGACATGTCGGATGCGCTAGCCAAACAGCGCATCACACGGACGCGCCCTCCAGCATCAGGCGCATCACACAGACGTGCCCTACAGTACCCGGCGCATCACAGAGGATGCGCCCTCCCTCACGTCTCTATGCCGAGTGGAACACCAACCAATGTGCCCACTCAGCTGTCCATCGAACATCACAGACATTAAATGCTGAACTGACACCAGAGTTGGCAGCACGCTTCCTAAAGTCTGAACAGTTGATAGCTTTTTCAGAGAATGAAGCGTCGGCAACATCAGCATCATCATGACTCTATTCCGACGGCTACTGCCACGTGGCCATCCGCATGCGCCTCTACGGCCATGCGTCCAAACCAGCATGTGCCTCAAAAGCCATGCGCCTCAGACCTTTCACTGATCCCTAAAGACAGAAGAAGAGTCTCCAGTTGAAACTTTGCATGCGCCTCAAAAGCCATGCGCCCCAGACTGATCTCTGATCCCGAAAGACAGAAGGAAGATCACCTGCATGCGCCTCAAAAGCTATGCGCCCTAAATGGTTTGCAACTCCTAAAGGTTATGAGCCACAGCCTCCTCCTGCGCCCAGATCCAAGGCGCAGCTCACCAGATCACTGCCTCCCCCCAAATCCGAGATCTTCGAGCCATGGGTCGATGACACGTGTCCTTTGCCTCAACTCGTCCAAGATTTCAGCAACAGAAAGATCTTCTCCTCTGCTACGTGCCGGCTCACAACAGCAGTATAAAGAGTTCTCTCCCTCAATCAGGGCGTATCATCTACGCGCCCCCATCAGCAACTTCCACGTGGCGTCCCCACACACCGGCGCATCCTACATGCGTGCATGAGCAGCCAACCTGCCCAGCTATAAATAGAGGGATCATTTCCTTCTCACCCACGGACAACAGACATAATCCACAACGAACATACAAGGAATCATCAGAGAGGCAGATACAGACACTCAACGTCTTCCTCCTCTCAGCAAGCTCCAGCACCCAGAGCAATCCACGCCTTCAGAGAACCGATAACCGTCGTCAGCCGGTCAACGGAGTCAACGTATTACCACTCGCTCCATTGGCACTAAGGACCCAGCTTAAATAAAAGTGTACTCCTAGGACTACATCTAAGTCCTACATTGTAACACTGTTCTATTTGTATAAAAGTTTTCAATCAAACAATTTTAATGGCAAACAGTGGCAAAGTGCACTTGCCTAATGGTTGGGGAGTTGTGTGGAGGAAGAAGAAGAAGAAGAAGAAATTAATGGTGGTTATGAAAAGAGAGAAGAGGTTGGTGGAGTTATAAAGAGGGGGAGTTGTGGTGGGTTGAGGGTGGAGAATAGGTTAAGGTGCTCCATGCAAAAACCGAACCAGACCAACCCAATAAAACCGAGCCATGAGAAAACCCAAAATACGAGAAATACCGAAATTTCACAAGCTGAGAAAAATAAAAATACATGCCAAAATCCAGATACGAGTATAAATACGAGAAAATACGGGAAATGAGGGTGACATGATTGCTGAACATTGTAGCCTAACCGATCAAAAACTGACCGTTTACAAGTCGAACAACAACACTTGATTACAATCTGGTGACACTCACAATGGTAATCTTCTTTGGGGAGTGTCACAGGAGATTTTCTGTCTTTACGCTTTTGTACAAGCAACTCGCGTAAATCAGAGGGAGTAGAGGAAGTAGTCTTCTTTATTATATTTTGGACAGAAAGTCGTTTAGTCCCGTGTGTATAAAGAAGATTACTTGCTGCATTAGCAGAACCAAACTGGGTGTTTTTACGTGCCTGGAGTTGCGTGCGTAAATCCTGAGATTTTTGTGCACAGAGGACTCCATCAGCATTACGCGTAATTTGTAGATTTGGTACCTTGCGTAAAGCAGTGTAGGAAGGTTGTTGGTGGACAACCGAAGTTTTACCAACAATGGAATTCATGTTTTTATGCTGTATGCGAGTATGTAAATTCATTTTAGATGCAGAGGCATCATTATGAATTTTATCTTCTCTGTCAACGACAGGAGACTTATCTTTACGCGTAGAGCGTAAAACATGAGTATCTGCCTCGTCATAGCCGAGATATTTTCCTTTACGCATGGAGCGTAAAGTTTGTGTGTCTACCACGTCACAGACGGGAGACTGATTTTTACACTACTAAAATATGCTCTATTAGCGACATTATTTAGCGACGGAATAAAATTCCGTCGCTAAACATATAATATAGCGACTCCCTTATATTGATGTCGCAAACCGTCGCTGAATAGCGACGTTCAGCGACACTACATAAACTACGTCGCTGAATAGCGACGTCCAGCGACATATTATTAAAATATGTCGTCTATATTAAAATTTTTGCGAAGGTTAACGACGTCTACTGGTGACGTCGCTAACTATTTTACTTAGGGCACGCTGTGCTCTTTTTCCCCCCCACTCAAAATTTTTCCCCCCTCTCCAAATTTTCTCCCCCTCCTCGAGCTCCTCCGGCGACTCCCCCCTCCCCCCCCCCCCGCGATTTCCTCCGGCGACTTCCCCCCCTCCGGCGAGCCCTACTCCGTCGTGCTCCTCCTCCTCCTCGAGCTCCTCCTCCTCGAGCTCCTCCTCCTCTTCGTCAGGTAAACCCTAACCTAACTCCTCCTCCTCCTCTCCCATGGACACACACACACACACACACATGGACACGGACACGGACACACACACACACACACACAGATACAGACACACACACACATACACACACGGACACACACACAGACACACACACACACACACACACACACACACACACACACATAATCCTCCTCCTATATTGGATTCGAATATAGGAATGGGCTGTTTAGACTGAACAGTCCTGTTAGTTTAAATTCTGATTTTAATTCTTTGTTCTCAAACTAATTTTGATGATTAACTTTCATGTTAAATACTTTCACCTGTGTGTTAGCTACTATGGTTAGGATTTGCATTGGACAAATAGGGATTTCGAAATGAATTTTGGATTGGTTTGGGGTTAATGAACTGTCACAAACCTGGGAACCATTTTCCTGAGAATGGCTCACACCACTGAGTTCACATGTACCATACACATCCACATGAACACTGAATTTCATTACATACATTACACTAGCTGCTTTTCCCTGTTAACACATTATTTTTCCTGTTACATGTCCACTCTCTACACACACACACCCTCATTTGACACACTGTTTTCCAGGTTACAAATACACACACATACATGTACCACCACACAACACCCTAGTAGCTAACTTTGACACACACCTATGTCTAAACCATTTTTGACACATACACAAAATGAGAACAGTCCCATATACATTACACACATATGCAAACCTATCACATACACCCTATCTATATGCACCATGTACTCACACACACACACATTGCCCCATTGACACAAAATGGTATCACATCCGAACACACACACTTGACACACTAGCCTATACTTGTCCACACCTATTTGTTGAACTGCCATGTACCATACACCCATACCCACACACAGGTTAGCACCATTGATAAACATAATGTTTGATCTAGAAAAAAAATAATGACACTTTGTTTTGAATAATAGAGGAAATCTTGGTTTGCATGCACAATTATATTGTAAATCTTATTTCGATCCACAATTCTTGGTATAATTAGTTCATTAGGTTTGCCAATACTTTTGAGTGCTTATATCCGAGGTTTGCCATCTTCATTTTCGAGATTTGACTGTCTAGATTGATACTGATCCATCCTTTGATCTCTGAACAACTATGGAGGTTTGTAGTGTAAGGGTTTCTTGATTGTGATGAATGTAGAGAATGTGTTCTAGTTTCATTATTGATGATTGCTGTTTAACAATGTTTTTTGTTGTTGTTGTCTTCATATTTGTTAAATGGTCAACAGTGTATCCATCTTTCCAAGTTGATTGGCATTCTTTAGTCTAATCAGTTTGCTTTGGTAACTCACTATTGCTCATTACTTGGTACTAATTTTAGTTGATTGTTTTTTTTAAGACTAAACAAATGACACCAAGATATTACTTGTGTGTATGAGATAGCTTGAGTTGACTTTGGTCATTATTGGTACTTGAATTATAGGTTAGGCTTGTATAGCCTTGAATGGTGTGTGCTAGCTAGTATGGGCTAGTTAGGGCCTAGTAAGATATGAATTATAAGGTATTGGTATTGGGATACCAATAGCGATAAGGTAAAGGGTACCTTGGTAGGTAATGAGTAGAAATAGGATATTTGACTTAGATTTGACCTTATTTGACCAAGGTTGACTATTTTGACTAAAAGTCAAAGTAGAGTCAACATCTGACCTAGATTGGACTAAGAGTTGATAAAGTCGACTATAGGTCAACCCTTGACCTACTTTGACCTTGTTTGACCTTGTTTGACCTTGTTTGACTTTGTTTGACTTAGCTTGACCTTGTTTGACTTAGTACAACCTAGTTTGACCTAGATTGCATATCATTGTTATTAGTAACTGTCCGCTACTAATGTGTGTTCCATAATAAGATATAATATACGAATTTGTGTCTATTGGATAATGTGTGTCCATCTTTGCAGAATTATTTCCAAATGGATATGAATTACTACTTGTGAAATCGTTCATGGATGTACAATCGTCATCCTGATGATATGTGTGGTGTGCGGGATGAATACATAGCGGGAGTAGAGAAGTTTCTGCAGTTTGCTAAGGCGTTCTCTCAGTACATGGACGGCACCAAAATTAAGTGTCCGTGTGTGAAATGTCATAACGTGAAATATTATCCAGAAGTGGAAGTGACATATTATTTGTACTCGAGGGGTTTTACGCCTAATTACTATCAGTGGACCGCACACGGAGAACTTGTGTCTTTAGCATCAAAGCCGGAGCCTTATGTTGAGCCGTATATGCATGCGGGACCTAATTTTGTTTCAGATAATCATGCATACGACGACGGGTGCATGAACATGGTTTTCGACGCTGCGGGACCTAGTTTCGTTCATGATACACCTGAGGAGGCACCGAACGTCGATGCTGCACAGTTCATGGAGTTGCTGGAGAATGCAAGGACTCCATTGTATCCTGGTTGTGAGGATCATTCACCGTTGGAGGTGGTTACAAGACTGTTAAGCATTAAGTCAGATTTTAACATGTCGCAAGAATGCTACAACCGAGTGTTGGAGTTGATTATAGAGATCTTGTCGGCGGGTGCTAAGTTGCCTAAAGACTTCTACCGGTCTAAGAGGATGGTGAGATCGCTCTGGATGGGATACGAGAAAATCGATTCCTATCGCAATGGGTGCATACTGTACTACAAAGACGACAAGGACGCAGATGTGTACAGATTTTGTGGTGCTGATCGCTATAAGACAACTAGTACAGGAAGGTCTACCGGTGCAAGAAGACCGAACGATTCAATGCACTACTTGCCTTTAACGCCGCGGTTGCAAAGATTATTTATGGTGAAAGAGACGGCCGAAAATATGAGTTGGCACATGCGAGAACAGATTGAAGGAGTGTTGGATCATCCATCCGATGGAGAAGCGTGGAAGCACTTTGATCGAGTGTATTCTAATTTTGCTTCAGATCTGCGTAATGTCAGGTCGGGACTATCTTCTGACGGTTTTACTCCTTTTGGTCTTTCGGGATCCCAGTATTCGTGCTGGCCTGTGATTGTCACTCCGTATAACCTACCGCCTTGGATGTGCATGAAGACTCAGTACATGTTTCTAACCGTTATAATTCCTGGTCCGAACAATCCCAAGAGGAACATTGACGTGTACTTACAGCCTTTGATAGATGAGTTGAATCAGTTATAGGAAGTAGGCTCTAATACGTACGATGTTTCCAGGAAGCAGAATTTTCAGATGAAGGCAACCCTTATGTGGACCATCAACGACTTTCCGGCCTATGAAATGTTATCTGGATGGAGCACTCATGGCCGTCTCTCATGTCCGTATTGAATGGACCGTAGTAAGGCTTTCCGCTTGAAACACGGAGGAAAACCGTGCTTCTTTGATTGTCATCGGCAATTTCTGCCAAAAGATCATCCGTTCAGAAGGAACAGGAATGCATTTCGTGCCGGCGTTGTAGAGAAGGGTGATCCATCGCCAAGGTGGTGCGGAGCCATGATATGGAAGGAGGTTAAAGATTTTCCAAGTGCTATCGAAGATCCTACAACTGGGTACAAGTGCGATGGATTTGGTAGAGATCATAACTGGACAAAGAGGAGCATATTCTGGGATCTGCCATACTGGAGTACCAATCTGATCAGACATAATCTTGATGTCATGCATATTGAGAAGAATGTGTTTGATAACATAATTAATACTGTGAAGGACGTAAAGGAAAAAATGAAAGACAATCCCAAGGCCAGGTTGGACTTAGAAGAAATATGCAAACGCCCTGCGTTGCATTTGATACAGCAGAATGGAAAACAGTTCCTGTCGAAGTTAAGTTTTTTGCTGGACAAGGAGGATAAAGTGAGACTTTGTTGGTGGATCCAGGGCCTAAAATTTCCAGACGGATATGTGTCAAATCTGAGAAGATGTGTCGATCCGAAGGAAAACAAATTGACGGGTATGAAGAGCCACGACTGTCACGTATTCATGGAGAGGTTAATTTTGATTATATTTCGGGAATTCTTACCGCAGGCAGTTTGGGATCCATTGACGGAGCTTAGCATATTCTTCAGGGAGATCTTTATTCTAAGAAATTGCTCGTTGATCGTCTAAAAAAGCAAGAGAAGGACATTACGGTAACACTATGCAAGCTAGAGAGGGTATTTTCTCCTGGATTCTTCGACTCTATGGAGCATTTGCCGATTCATCTATCCTATGAGGCACGTGTTGGTGGACCCGTCGAATATCGATGGATGTACCCGTTCGAGCGATATTTGAATCACCTAAAAATAAAGATGAAAATAAGGCACGGGTCGAGGGTTCTATTTATGAAGCCTATGTTCTCAAGGAGATTACAAACTTTTGTTCGATGTATTTCAAGCCTCATGTTGTAACTAATAGAACGAGAGCTTCCAGAAATGACGACGGAGATCATGAAAGTAATGATACAATACTGAAGGTATTCAATGCTCCAGGAAAGCCATCGGGTAAAATGAAGAAGAGATATCTGAACGATGATGAGCTAAGGGCTGCTCAGGTGTATGTATTACTCAACTGCGACAAGGAGGAAGTAGAGAAACTGGAGGGGTAAGTAAATAATACGTCTATATTATTTTAATAGTGTTGATTATTATACTATTACATTAATTGCACGATGTTGTTTTCAGCATATTTAATGATGATGTGAGGTCAGGTAGGCCACACATAACAGAAGAAGAACTAGAACAAGAAATGAGGTATTATTTTCCATCATGGTTGAGTGCATATGTATGACTTCAGAACTCTGTATGCACTTGATTGAGAATGAGCTTAATTGCTTCTTTCGTGGTATTTAGGTCGATCGTCCATACGCAAGACTTGAGAATGAGTCTATTAGAACGCTAGCCAAGGGACCAATTTATGCTGCAAAAACATGGCCAAGCTACTGTGTTAATGGGTTTAGGTTCAAGTCAACAACTTGCCCGATCAGAGACAACTTTGTGGATCTCGACTCCACCAAAAACAGCTGTTTGTGTATTAGATCTTCAAACTACAAAGATGTTGATACGGGCAACGATTTCTATGGCGTGCTACGGGAGATCGTGGAGCTGACATATAGTTATGGAATAGAACCTGCTAAGATTGTGTTATTCAGGTGTGATTGGTTCGATCCGATTGAAGGTCAAGGTTGGAAAGTAGACAAGCACGGTCTTGTTGATATAAACTATCGGTGTCGATATCAAGCATATGAACCATTTGTCCTATCAAGTCAGGCTCAGCTCGTGTACTTCACAAGTTATCCTAAACGGGGAACAACAAGGTCGGACTGGTGGGCAGTATGCAAGACCAAAGCTAGAAATACCTTTGAGGTTGACGATATAGCTTATCAACAGGATGAACTACCTCTTGTAACAAATATTATAGAAGTGAACACGACGGAAGTTTCTCATTACACATCTAATTGTGTAGAAGAAGTAGAATTATCTGAAGAGGAAGACGCAGATGAAAGTGAAGATGTAGAGGAGGAAGAAGAAGAAGAAGTAGATGAGCTAAACGAACTAGATAAATTTTCAGAAGAGGATTAAATCTGTACGTTTGTTTTATCATCATATTTGACACTTTAGTGACACTTCTATCATATAAATCTGTGACACTTCAGTGACACTTTATTGACACTTTTATCTGTGACTATGATATTTTTCAAAATCTGTGATGTCTATCATATAAATATGTATTTTTGTTTTATTGTCATATGTTATTATCAGGTATGACTAGACCAGGAGGACGACGCGGAGGATTTTATATTAGGCAGTCCCGTCAGCCTCAGCCTGGGGATGGAGAGGGCAGTTCCGTACCCTCATCCTCATCTTCGAGTATGCCAGTGTACTGTTCTGTTCCCGGTTCATTACCGAGACATGGCAGTTCCAGCAGGTTGGCGACTCCTCTCTCGTCGTCCAGCCTTCCTGATCCCGCGTCCAGCATCCCTGATCCTCCGTCCAGCATTCCTCCTGTCGACGGCTCTATGGAGGGAGCCCACGTCGAGCATATAGAGGACGGCGGACAGACTGATCCCGCCCAGGCATGAGGTGAGAGCGACCCTCCATGCGCTCCCCCGGGCGAGACGCGTATGAAGATTTGGACGGACGGGCCTATGAAGTATGTTAATTAATTAATATATATTTCTCAAATGATTATATGTACATATATATTCATGAAAAATTATTATTGTACAGATATCGGCCTTCTGTAGTACAGAGACAGCTGGGGGTATTTCTGAGGCAGAACTATGGTGGGCCTTGGATTAACTACTCAGATGCTCTCGCAGATAGGAAGGCCTTTTGGTTCGCCCACTTCAAGGTAAAAAATTTGTTTATTTTTAAATTTTAATAATCATTTGCGTATATTATACAACTTTTGTATTTTACTTCTTGTAGAGGACCTATTTCTATCCACCACACCGGACGGCGAGGATCGAGGGCCAATTTTCTGTCGTCGCAGCCAAGCTCATCCGTGATGCAATCTACGACCAGAAGTGTCGTGATCGCTCCGGACAGCCGATCCATTGTTGGATCACGCCAGAGTAGTAGGCTGCGATGAAGGCTAGATTCAGCGAGCCCAAGTACCAGGAGCGGTCTGACAAGGCCAAGGTAGCGCGGTCGAGCGCCGATAAATAGTGTGGTGGCTCCATTCCGATGACGGAGCATTTTCGTCGTCTGGTACATTTCCTATGACGGACATTAATTTATATATAGTTCGATAGAATGTTTAATACTAATAATAGATAATATATTTTAACAGGTAAAAAAGGGTGAGGACCCGAACATGGTGACCGTCTTCCTGGTCACCCATCGGAGGGCTGGGGAGTTCATTGACGAGAGGGCGACGCAGGCATATGTACGTTCTATTCTTTATATTAATTTACTATAATTTAAAAAACAGAAAAATAGATATCAATATAGACTTTAGCAAACACTTACACGTTAGCAAACATGTTCTAGGCCGAGTTTGTTCGGCTACAGGAGGAGGAGGCTGCTGCTGCTGCTGCTAGTGCGCAAGCAGAGGGAGGGGCTGGTACTTCCTTCCAGCCGCCTACAGCTCCATCGCCGGACGAGCTCTGTGTTAGGGTTATATACTAAAAGCATCACTTTTGAAGTAACCTTATTTCCTTAAATTTTGAATGAGAATCATATGAACAAATGTTTGCATATTGTATTTGTTGCAAGTGTTAATGCAAATGTCTGATATTCTATATTGTAGATAATATGGTGTGTGGTGTCACACAGAAGATCATATTATCAGTTTCCTATGGAGTATATAAATAGTTCACAACCTAGATGGACTTGGACAATCTATTGGAAAGGTTGTAGTGTAATCTGGTATTAGTCTATCTTGACTATAGGTTTACACTAGTACACTTTGTGTGTATTGAACAGGACCACTTGAGGTTGTTCTCTTTGTACTGACTACATAAGAGAACAAATACCTCTGTTATTATGGATGCTTGTACTCTTAATCCGGATATAATAACGGACATGTATATGCAATGTGCATTACTTTGACTCATAAAAGAGTGAGATTCATTATGGATCAACAACTTCTATGAATTGGGTAATAACATTGTATGTATGATGCGCTGTTGATTATAAATGGAATCCATATCCCGATACATCGGGTTGATGATGTCCTCTTAAGGAGCTCATAAGGATTATCATGTAAACCCTGCAGGTGGATTATATCCGACATGACAAATAAAGTTGAGCGGTACTACTTAAGGATAAAAGATGTCGAATCAATATAGTTGTCAGTAACTTAATTTGTTCAACGGACATACGATATCTGAACATGGGGAGCCAAACAAGCATATAATAAAAGGAGCCCACAAACATAATTTGGGATTAGGGAGGTAGTGCAATAATAGCTCATTAGTGGACCGAGCTATTGTTAATGGGCCTGGATTGTGTGTTCGGGCAGAACACGGGATATCCAGATCCGTTAGGAGGCCTAACCCTAATTTCTCCTCATGGTCCCTGCCGTAGCCTATATATCATCTATTCTCTGGCTGCCAGATTTATGATTAGAAATTTGAATTTTTCTATAAATTCGTGATTCACGTAAGAAGAGAAAGAGAGTGCTGCCAAGGAGAAGAAAAGGTTGGGAGATCGTCGCCCACACGACGTCCAACTCGAGGAAGGAATACGTGCAGAAGATCTTGGGGTCGTCCGCTCGAGATTGCCAGGAATTACTTATCTTTTTTTTGCCGCAGGTATAATTCGTGAACCCTAGTTTCCGCCTATGAAGGGTTAGAACACGTATTTGATCTGTTTAACTTTCTATCGATCAATACGCACACCAAAGGAAGGGTCCTGGGAATTCCCAGTTCCATCACTCTGGATGACCGTCGTTGGCGGTCTTCAAAAGGGTACGTACTACGGTACGGGATCCTACGGCACGTATTTGGCTTCGGAGTCATCCCATGCCCCCTCTGTCAGTGCGCAGTCTCCGGCTTCGCAGGCGTCGTCACGAGCTGAGGATGTTCGTCGTCAGATCGAGGAGCTGCATTGCGAGTTGCAGCAGCAGATTTCTGATGCGGTCGAGCGACGATCCGACCCTCTGATCATCACCGGACGATTTGATACGGTCGAGCAGTATACAGGAGCTGATGAGTCTACATCAGGCTACAGCTGCCAGCTTGCACACGCTCACCGAGTCTACACAGCGCACAGAGCGTAGACAGGTCGAGCTGGAGGGATCGCAGAGGAGCATGTCTGCCTCACTCACTCAGGTTTCGGCTTCGCTTGAGGCGAGTACTGAGAGGGTGGTGAGTACCCTTGCTGTTTATGGTGAGCGACTGCGAGAGCTGGAGCAGATACGTCCTCCCGGTCCATCGACGGTGCCGATTCTAGACATTGTACTGCCTCCTACTGCCCCTACGGTACAGCTCACCCAGGAGCAGTATGACTACATTCTATCCAAGTTGTGCGGCAGGGGTCCGCAATAATTTTATTGATTTTTTTATGACTTGTACATGTATTGGCCCTATGGGCAAATTGTTTATTGGTACACTTTCGTTTATACACTTGGTGGGAAACTTTTTATCTTCTATTTTTATTTAACTCTATTTGATGTTTGTGAGATGTGTGTCTGTGATATTTACTTTGCACTGCCTCCTATTTTTATTGTGATATTTACTTTGTGATATCTGCGACGGGGATGACAAATATACCTACGCTGGGTTATAAGCGATGATCTGATATACAAAGGAGGTGCTGCTGAAATTTTAAAAAATATAATGTGTATTTTTGTGATGATGTGTGTCTGTGTTTACATTGAATGTGAAATGCAGTGTTCAGAACCATCGACAGTTTCGATTACTATTGTATGTTTTATCTTGGATAGAAAGAGCAACAGTTCAGGGTATACTTCTGAGAGCTTCATTTTCACGTCCTTCACTTTCTCGGGACGTCGTAAAGGTTCCCGAGAAGGTGAAGAACGTGAAGAGGAAGCTCTGAGAAGTGCATCCTGAACTGTTGCTCTTTCTATCCAAGATAAAACATAGAACAGTAAGCGAAACTGTCGATGGTTCGAACACTGCACTTCACACACACTGTAAACACGGACACACAGCATAACAAAAATACCAATTATATTTTTTTAAATTTTTTTATAATATCTGCGACGTATAGCGACGTTTCGCGACGGACAGCGACGGAAAGAACACGTCGCTATACGTCGCTAACTAGTGACGTAACGTCGCTACAATGCTGACGTGGAAAATGACAACCTGTCAGCGGACGTCGCTAAATTTGTCGCTAGGCGTCGCTAAAGTGCACACGTGGCTGCCAAGCTATGTCAGCGTACATAAAGTTTATGGCGTCGCAACGTGGTCGCTCTACGTCGCTATTTTGGCGACGTAACCTTACGTTGCTATCTGTCGCTATTTTTGCGACGTCTTGCGACAATGATCACGCCGTCGCAAACAGCGACGTTCTACGACGAAATTGCCATCTGCGACATGCCTATACGCGACACCCTATTTTCGTCGCTAAATACGTCGCAAAATTATTTTAGCGACAGATTTTTCTTATTTAGCGACGTATTTTGACGTCGCTAAAATGGGTTATTTTTGTAGTGTTACGCATGGGGCGTAAAACATGATTGTCTACACATCACAGACGGAAGACTGATTTTTACACGTGGGGCATAAAATTTGATTGTCTATCACGTCACAGACGGGAGACTGATTTGTACGCACATGGCGTAAAACCTGATTTTTACGCTCAAAGCGCAAAACCTGATTTTTACGCTCAGAGCGTAACATTTGATAGTCTGCCACGTCACAGACGAAAGACTGGTTTTTATATCTACGGTGCATCACTAAAGTAGAAACTACCTCATCACCGATGGGAGTCTCCACAACAGGAGTAGGAAGGATGCCTTTGCCTTCAGAGACAACAAGGAGATCCGAAGATGGTTTGGACTTGGGAATCTAAACTTTTTGCGTCTTTCGCGATTTCTGAACATTAGAGCAGTGAGTACTACCCCCAATCCTGAGCATTTCTTCGTAGGCAGTCTGGTCGAAGTGCACAACCAGAGTCTTCTTGGTCGATCCGACCAACGCATCATCATATTGAGCAATTGCCTTCTCGTCAGAGGAGAAGGTCGTCTCCAGCAGAGTCGTCATTTTGTTTCACTTAACAAAATGCCTGAAAATTAGCTTTTGAAAGAAAACTAGAAAAGTACATAAAGTACAAATATTCTGGAAAGTATTGCTATGGAAGTCTGATCTGAATACGATCACTTTGTTCCTTGGACCATACGATGATGATGAAGAAACTGCTTGAATAAGACGAACAATCGGAAGAACTAAGTCACCGGAAAGGTATCGAGCAACGGCACTGATGGCACAGTCGAATGCTTTCTTGCTTTGCTTCACCCTGTTCTTGAGAAAAAAGTTGAAGAAATGCTTCTGGGAATATCACTCTGGAAGTATGAGTTTTCTCAGAATCTTCTCTCCTCTGTTGATCTCTCTTGATGCTGTCTATGTGAAAAATAAGTCTATTTATAGACTTAACTCTTTGTGCGTAAAAAGCAAAAAATCGGGTTTTTACGCTAGCAACTGTCACCCACGATGTAAATCACGCTCTACGCACGTTGACACGTGTCCCATATAGAGTTGTGATCTCTACGCATGATGACACGTGTCCCACTATCTCAATAAAATTAGGAGAGCATGTACACATATTCCTCGAGAAGTGTGGCATGAAAGCCACGTGGGCAAACCACGTTTCCATGTAGCCAGAAACAATCGGACGTAAAAATGACCCAAAATACACTTCCAGCGTAAAGTAGTAGACTAGGCGTAAAATAGCCCAAAAATAGACTTCTCGCGTAAAGTGGCTGATAACATAGCCTTGAGCGTAAAAAGTAGCCCAAATAAACTTTACGCACACGTCAACTTTAAGCGTAAAATGCTCAGATAGTATTTGTGCGTAAAAGAAGCCATCTTTTGAGCGTAAAGTAACCCCGTCCACACACTAAACGGCAGTGTTGGTTTCTGTGTAAATCAAATCTCTTCAAATTCTGTGTTATATGCTGTCAGCAAATCATTATGTCAGAATCATCATGACTTGCATTAAATGCATGATCTGAAAGCTTGTCCCCAGCGTAAAGTAGCTCGCGTAAAGTAGCCTGCGTAAAACAGCTCGCGTAGAGTAGCTCGTTGATTCTTTTTGACTTTGCATAAAGTTCTATTCTTTTAACTTGGTCTATGAAGCACTTTTTACGCTCTTACACACACCTGGTGGTCTTCCCAAACCTGGGTACACTATATGAAAGTATTCCTTGAGTTAATTTTCTACTGGCCAACCTGCCTTTGCCCAACAGTTATTAGGAATACTCCTATACTTGGTGTTAACCTGATACCAGGTTTTTCCTGGTACTCGGTCTTGGGTTTGCTTTCTATGCCAGGGTCTTGACTTCCAGGTCAACTCTGAGTTTGTGCATTCCTGAAGGGCTGGTAGCTAAGTATGGTATAGGCCTGTACTAGTGTACCATTTCCTTGATACATCACTCCTTGGTATGTGGATGCACAACATGGTTGCCTTCCTAACTACCATCCCAACCCTAGGTACACAGGTCTCTGTGGTGATATGTTAATCCAGGATGTAAATTTGTTTCAAACCTAAGTGACAAAAGGGGCCCTGACATGATGTGTATGTGCATATGAAACTCAAAACAGGGGAACAGGTACTTTCCCATCCAATTAACCATACGAACCACAACACCTCCTTCTAGCCTGTGTCAGAATTGAATCCCTGCGTACCTATTGAGGAAAAGCATCGAACACCTACCCATCTATCTAAGGTGTAAGTACAAGATTAACATCATATGATTGAGAAGGTGAAAAGAGTACCTGCATTCAACACCAAATTCCAACTCCAATACTCTGCCGATCTCTTGGTGACATGAATAATGGGGTTCGCGAGGGTTTGTAGGGGAACACAGTCGAATCATGTTGTATATATATATAGTTGGTAGGGATGTGATCAAAGGAATAGATTTGGGGAATTCAGACTATTTGAATTGATCTGAGCTTATCTATTGATGCTAAAGAGTTATTCAAAATTTTTGATTTAAACTAGAAGTACAGCCTCTTCGAGTATTTGTAAAGTTTGAATTCAAATTTTACAATATGGTCCCTGAAATATAATCATTTGCAATAAACCTTTCTTCCACTATAGATGTTTATATACATATAGAAATGTGGTTTAAATAACCAAGTATCTAAGAAAACAACATAATGGGAAATTAACTAAATGATAATAATTAATAAATAATAAAATTAGATGGGGCTTACACCTATCGATAGTCATCTCACTTTTACTCAATCGAGTTCAACTAATTCTTGCTCGACACAATTTGAATCCCGCACTCGACTTTTCTAAGGTCGACGCAATCCTTGGTGTATATGTCCAGCCCGACTTAGCCAACCGTACTTATGCGAACCATCTTTTTGTTTTGTCAAAAACTGTTGTCCTACATTTTTGCAAAATAGATAGACTTATTGTATGGACATCCCGTAGGACATTTGAGAGAGAGCGCACCAACTATTTCAACTTTGCAGAAGTAATAATTCAGAGTTTGCGGAAACAACAGAGTTAAAGAATTCAATCGATAGTCCAAGGACGTAAAGCCGTGCTCTGATACCATTATGTCACGTCCCGCTCCCGTAGGAGCGATCGTCCTCGCTAAGGCGTGATGCCGCACGAGCCTAGATTACGCTCGTGCAAGGCGGGTTCCATAACGGTCGATTTCAGCGGCTGCGACAGGGTCGTCGCACAGAAGTCCCAAGCAGAGACATTGAACATACAGCAAAAATTTAGAACAAACATAAGTTATTCAAAGAAGCTCTTTATTGATATTGAAACAAAGATTACAAAGGGCGCAAGGCCAAGATACAAGTCTGTCGAGCTCACTTTTCTCACATTACAAGTTCACTCTGCTCTCTCTCATCTCTCGATACAATGCTTGAGCCAGCGGAAGATTCGGAAGGCGACGTCCATACATTATGTCCCGTATAAGTCTTGACTCCATGCGGCCGCACGCTTTGAATCGCCAAGGAACTCCGTGCCTCAACGCATCCAAGCGAGCTCCGCGCCACGAGCTTCTACCTGTGCCTGCACATGAAAACTATGTGGGTGTCAGTACTCAACTGTACTGGTGGAATAAGCTCCTCGCCCACCCATACAAAATCGACACGTTCATTTACTTTGTGTAACATAATCCCTTTTATGATTGTCTTACTAGTCTTGCCTTAGGATCAATTTTAGGACCGACGCCTTGGCCTACTTTGTGTCACTAGACCATCTCGTGCTTGCAACAACAACGTTAACATATATCCTGTCTTTAGACTCTTATTGTACCGACAACGTTAACCTATCAAGTCGTGTTTGCCTTACGGCTTAAAATTAAAGACGCAACTACACGATGAGACTTCATTTCCATGTGACCGTGCTACAAAACCATATTGAGGCCGTGCCTCGCATTTCAGTGAGACTAAACCATATTGCCGCCTCGCGGCCCTTGCTACCTTGGTCACCAACTGACCCAATCAAGACTTGTGAACTTAGTGTCACTCAACCAACTTTGCCTTACGGCGGTTTTCTGACTAAAACTCCAACGACTCAGGCCAACTTATGCGACTCTATCCAACAACTTATGACTTGACGCCACATCTCGTGCCGAAGCACGACGCCTACGTTGAAACCCAATCTTAGGCCCAAACTTTGTGTTCTAGCTGTACACACATTCAACTCGACTCAATCCAAAGGCATACACGCGGATCGCCGCTATCTTGTCGACATCTATATGAACTTTAGTCACTAGCATCACAAGCTATACCTGGACGTATAGTTTTGTTAATCAGGGTCCTTTCAACGCAAGTAGCTAGCTCCGTTGCAAGTCTCCGCTTAACCTGTGCTGAAATCTTATGCACGACTATATCATGTTTCCTCCTAGGCCGAGTCGGGCCCATGGCCCAGGGTTGGCGCTCGAGGAAATCTTCGCCCTTATCGACAAGTTGTCCAATGACCATGCAAGACTTGACACAAACTGACGTCTCACACAGTCATTCCTCTTCCAATGTTACCATCTCTTTCAAAACCAAGTCCAAGACTTCTATCCTTGAGACCCCTCGATGACCCACGCTCGCGAGCATTCTTTCCTTGTTACCCTATCATTTTGTTCAACTCATGAACGCCTATTTGATAGTCCTTTCTCAAAACTCACTTTGAATCAATTGTGGTCCTTGTCTTAAACACTAAGTCCGTGCACTGTGCCTTAAGCCAATCATGCTCTACACGACACTCCTGTCCAAGTCGACGGGCCTTGAGATCGTGGGACTACTTAACTTGACAAACCGCGAAAGAGCGGGACGGTACTTGTAATGTCTTAGGTCGACCGGCATAACTTTTGCCTAACTTAACTTCGCAACAACTTAACGGGCAAAGGCTGCGTCAAGCTTTGCCTTAATGGATCGTGCCGTGCACGCATTCGACTTGAACGACCAAGTCACTTGGGTGCCTAGACTTAGGTCACAAGCCGTTCAACGCAACTTAACTCATGGGCAAGCCAAGGCTATGCCAAGCCTTGGATGATGGGACCGTGCATGCTTTATGAAGCATTCATGCGGGCAACGCCTATGACTTAGGCTACGATCATAACTTCGCCTACCCAACCAACTTTCCTTCTTCCAAGCCACGAGACGAAGGATCGAGTGTCATTTTCAAAGCACGTCGTGCACCAACTCTAAGCCGACCGTTGGACCTTTCCATATTCTAACTCATTTCGACCCATCGAAATTATTCCCTTATCTATGTGGATTCGTCTCTTTTATTATCAAGCCTACTTGTGTAAGTTAAAAACATACGATTTATTATGTGAAGGCTAAGATGAGGCAAGTTCACCGAAACTACTCCACCTGATCGAGCGGTCGTCTCGACTGAGCGATGTCTTCAAGTTGCCGTTGCATGCTAAGTCCGAACGCCGTCGGCGTTTCGATTCCTTCGATTGACTGAGCGGGACGGGACACTACAGCTGTCGGCTGGATGGATAGGAGAGAGCGGAGAGAGGGAGGTGAGGTAGAGGGGGGCTGTCGGATGGGGGGCGGGAGGGGGGGGGGCGGGGGGTGCTAGTCGGGTGGAGGAGAGGGGAACGAGCGGAAAGAGAGAGAGAGAGGCGAGGGGGATTTTCTGGACGAACGGGAGGAAAATATGAGGGTTTTGGGGTTTTTTTTTTTTTTTGTTTTTTTTTTTTTTTTTTGTTTTATTTGTTTTCGTCTTGGTGGTCCTTAGTAAACTTGTTCAATTTAATTACTCTTAGTAAAAATAATAGTAAATTATGATTATCTTTAGTAGAATAGTTGTCCTTAGTAAAAAAATGAGTAGCCTTTAACATTTGCTGCATTATGAATAGAGGTCCAATACGTCGGAAAGAAGGGCTTAAAAACCATTTGGTAAATTTACGCCTCAATTAGGGGCAAAAATTGGATCCGCACAAATTAACAATTTTTGCTTCTCTTTGCTGAGTGGCAGATTTTTTGGCTATGCACCACGTGGACATTCAGACTACAATTAGGAGTCTGGGGCTATTTCTTTAGTTGATTCAGAGAATCAGAGATCAAACTGGCAACATAATTTCATACCGCCTGATGTTATATTGGTCGAAAATGTACGCTGCTTGTTACGACGTTGGCTCGGTCTTATGCTTTTATTTTATATTACTCTTGACTTTGATGAAAAGCAAGAAACAACTTATCATTTTTTTTTTTATTATAGCAAATGGCTAGAATGAAAATGAAATGTTGTTGAAGCGTGAAGGAAGAAACGTTATTGAAGTGTCCAGGAATTGCATAAGCAATGTCAGGGGTTTTATTCGGGATATTTGGCATGAGATTATTTATTTATTTATTATTTGGAGTCATGAGATATATGAATATTATTTATTTTAACTAAATATCCAAGTTAACTTTATAAAGTAGGACAATTGGAAAACATTTATTTTACTCGAATATTCCGACATGTAATAAGAATTCCAAACCATAAATGAAGTGCACGAAGAGTTTGTATCATAATTTTCATACAAGAGTGCTCTACACTATTTGGACCGAAAATCGAATCGAACCTACCTAAATAAGATATTCGGTTTGGATTTTAGAAAAATCGATTCGATTTCGATTTTAAAAATGCTAAAATAATTTGTTCGGTTTCGGTTTTGATTTTTGGTTTCGGTCCAAAACCGAATATGACTAATGAAATTATATAATACTCTAAATTCTATGCATACCTTGGGTTCATCAAAAAATCACAACGTAGCAGTGCCACCGGAGTTTTCTGAATTGCCATTTAACGATATGATGGATACTGATTGGGTTCCTCGACCAGCAATCAACTTGTCCATGCCAATCCTAATAAGAACCAATACCACCCATGTGGTTGATTCACATCAAGCAAACCCAAGTTCTCCATCCTTTCTATCTCAGAGTGACAAGGATAACTCTATTACAAAGGTCGAACAAACACCTACATCCAGTAATTCCACAGGGGGAATAATCATTCGGCAGGCTCAGCCTCACAAATTCTCATGGAAGCGGCTTGCGCGCAAAGCATCTCAAGAAAAGCAATCCCAAGAGGGCAACTCATCCCCTCGCAAAAAGCGATCGTATCCATTTTGGCAGGATCAACATGATACCAAAAAGATGCGACCCAGCTATTACTCTACAGAAACAAAGTCACAGGTCGTGGCGGCTGACCTAGAACAGCCGCAAGGACAATGTTAGTCCTTGCTTGGAATTGTCGAGGGGCGAGAAATGCCTCGACAGTTCATACTCTGCGATCATTTCTCTCCGCCACACGCCCAGCCATCTTCTTCCTCTCAGAGACCATGTCTTCACCCTCCCACACCGCCCTCGTCCTTCCCCATCTCGGCTACTCAAACTACTTTTCTGTTCCCCCTACCGGCCGCTCAGGAGGGCTTTGGTTAGGCTGGGACTCATCAATCAATGCATATGTTACTTTCTCTACGACAAATCTCATTCTCCTGAACATCGAAGCAAGTAATATAACCCCGACTTGGAACCTGCTGTGCACATATGGACATCCAAAGAAGAGTGAACGTCCTAAATTATGGAAGCAGATAACAACACTATCTTAATCCATCTCGACTCCATGGTGCTGTATTGGAGATCTAAATGCTGTCCTTACCCCTGAAGAAAAGCAAGGAGGAGGTAATTTCGATTATCAAGCAGCGGCCGCATTCCACCAGATGATACAACAATGTGGCCTCATCGACCTCGGGTGCTTGGGGCCAGCTTACACATGGACCAATAACAGAGGGAGGGCTTTTCATATAAGAGAGCGCCTTGATAGGGCGCTTGCAAATTCTTCCTGGTGCTGCGCTTTCCCATATTCAACAGTGTCTATGTCACTCCCCGTTCCCAGAATGCGTATTTTTATACATGTACTACTCGAATGTATTTATTTAGTATTTATTATGTATTTATTTAATATTTATCATGTATTATCCTGTATTTAAATTTCTTTAAATTTTATGTTAATCAATTAATCTGCTCCTTAAATTTTCATGTTAATTTATTTTCTGCAATTATATTTCTGCACTTTATTTCCTGCTTTTATTCTCTGCTTTAGCTAGGCTTTGGGTTTGGGTTAGCCTTGGTTGGATCCCCTACAACCCGACCCATTGGACCCGGCCCAACTCCCACCTACCACCCCTTTTCTATTTAAAGCTTACATCTCTTTCTCTCTCCTCATAAACTCACATTCTCACCATTACTCCTCTTCTTCTTCTTCATTACTCTCTCCACCTACCAAACCGTAGGCAAGTACAACTTGCTTTCCATGAGAACCCATGTTTTTATAGTTCATTTGCCTTCCTCTCGTGATCCTAAGAGAGTTTAGAACTTGGCATTTCTCATTTCGAAGTCTTAATTTTTGTAGATCTAGAAATTAGTTATTTTCGGATTTTGGTGGTTTTGATCTATCAAACTTCTTTGTTTGCAAATTTTGATGGTTCCATATTGTAGAGAGTTTTATTCTACCCAATTTTGACCTTTGGAAAGTTGGGTTTGGACTTGTTTTGACCAAGTTATGGACTTTTGAAGCTTTGGGGTGCAACCATGGAGTTCTTGCTGTTTGGAGAAGACAGTGAGCAGTGTACGCTAGCTTTTTAGCTTGCGTCACTGAGCTGTGCGCGCTCTTTAGCGCAGCGCAGTATGGAGTTCATACGCTACCTTTTTAGGAAGCGTGTGTCTTGCATACGCTACCTTTTGGAAGCGTATGTCGTATGGAGTTCATACGCTGCCTTTTGAGAGCGTATGACTTGCATACGCTGACTTGAATGATCAGGAGTCGTATGGAGTTCATACGTTGCCTTTTGGGAGCGTATGACTTGTATAAGCTCACTTGATAGTGAGGAGTTGTATGAAGTTCATACGCTGCCTTTTCGGAGCGTATGTCTTGCATACGCTCACTTGGGTGACTAGGGGTCGTATGAAGTTCATAGCGCTGCTTGACTTGAGCGTAGCATGACCTGAGCGTACGCTGCCTTGAGCGTAGGCTGACTTGAGCGTATCCTGACTTGAGCGTACGCTGACCTTACTTACCCTGGATCTTCTATAGCCCTGTATATTGATATTTTATTAGATATTTAACGTCCATTTTATATCCTTACGCCTTTTGGCATAAACTTGATATAATCATGATATGTTAATATTTCTGTTAAATATAGATTGTTACGTGGGATGTACCATGTGTCGTGAATTGAGTTATAGATACCCCGATTGACTGGAATTAAACCCTGAGAGTTGTAGACTCGACCCCACTGAATATTAGTTGACTTTCATGCCTTGTCACCATTGATAATGATGGTTATCTTGACTAAATTAATCATGCGTTCCTAGTTGGAACTAAGAGACTGGCTAGTCGTCTTATTGAAATAAATGAATGAGACACGTTCATGTTATGAACTATTGTAATCGACTGGCTGATCCCAAATATTGACGTACAGGCACATGCAGGCTTCAATCTAATTATTTATTTATGTATTTATTTATTTGCTACAAAAGAAGCATGTGTACTTTATGGTCAAGGCATGATTACTCCGTGGTTAGATTTGATTGTTGCATTACGCTATGTAAGACCTGCAACCTAACCGCACTGGTATCGTTGTAGAGTTGTGCATATCGTACCCCGTACGAAAGTACTCATTTGAATGACCATGATCCACGGCATGGGATTTCACTCAACGTAGGGACTATTAAGTTAAATAAAATAATGATTGTATGGAGAGAATGGATTCCCGAGTTCTTACATGGCAGCCCCCTTGGGACAAGTAGTACCCGACGGGCCGGCTGGTTCCCACAGATACTGTAAACCTGCCACACGGGTAGGGAACAGTATCTGCTTATATTATTATTGTATATTGTATATTGATGACGGGCGTCCTGCTGGGACTCGTCTAATTCATGCATGGCGTACATGATTCACTGGATAGACTAGCCTTGCTTGCACATAGTAAGAACTGAGGAATCCCTAATTGCATTATTCTAGGATAACTTGGAACACACAGTAGCAAGCCGTAGTAGTTGAATGGCCGTTTAAATTGACTTATTTGTGTACTGTACCTACTCTGTTGCCTAACTGAGATGATCAGAATGTCAGGACATGACGGGCCAACTTCTGTCCTTGTTTGGTTGAGAGGTTGGTTCGAAGTGTCGTGATGTGATGTGAATCCTAGTGGAAAGCAGAGATCTATTATTATATTCTCTTTACTTACTGGTTTTAGTTCTCATGTCGTGCTTCCTTGTGGTACTTGCTATTAGAGGTCTAACCTCTCTGGTTTTGTATGGCCAGATTTAGAGCCGGTTCCCGAGGATCCAGCTTACTTCTACCTCCATGATGGTCAACACTAGAGGGATGATCGCAGGAGGACTCGAGTAGGTTTCTTACTTCCCCGCTCGTTTTGTTATCTACTTTATACTTTGCCGTTTGGTACCGACATGTTGGTCGGATTGTCTTGTATTTACTTTTTACATGATTGTAACTAAAGTCAGGCTGCAGCTGATAACAATTGTGTATACTTTTGCTACATCAATCTGGCTATGTTTTGTAAAGCCAGATATCAAGAACATTTTGACAGAGCGTTTGGGACGCCTTACTGCTTTATCTTACATGTTCTCTATTACTGTTTCTTGTTTGAATGATTGAGACAATAGATGTGAAGTGACCATAGTAAGACTTTCATGTAGTATGCACCCCCTCGTCTTTTAGACAACATTGATCGTATTATACGGTATTCATCTACCAGTAATACGTAGCTGGCTGAGTCATTCCCCCGCTCTCCAGTATTCTGGTTCTGGGGCGTGACAAGGTTTTAGTGGTGGCCCATGCAGGTCGAAATTCAGACTTGTGGGGTGTTTTGATTTATAGGATGTCTCAATCACACATGTTCCTCCTTGATCTCGTGATTTGTTGATTCTCAACTCCAGCTTGACATTCCAGTATCCCTTGACTTCATTGATTCTTCATGTCCGGTCATTTGATTGTTCTCTTGTCCCTTTTCTTAGGGGCACCTCGTCCGTATCTGTCAGAGCTGGACAGCAACAACATGGACAGCAGCATGGACAACCTGACCAGGTTGGTCAGCAACAAGGGTCAGAACCACTTCATGAGGCTATTCAAGAAGAGATGATAGTAGAACCAGCGGTTGGACCGCAGTATCCGAAGGTTCTAACACCACCAATAGTTCCACCTACCCCTGTGGAATTGGACACACCAGCCCTTCTAGAGATCATGAGAGGGATGATGGCTACTCAACAACACCAGATGTTAGCCCAGCAGCGCATGCACGCTCAGTTACAAGAGCAGAATGTACTATTCAACCAAGGATTACAGACGGCATTGGAAAGAGGGGCGAGGCCAGATTCAGGAGCGTCAGCCCGGTTTTGCAAGTACAACCCCCGTCGTTTCGAGGGCACGGAGGATGCTATTTCAGCAGATGCGTGGCTTAAGGATATCGAGGCTATTCTGACAGCCGCTAAGGTGCCGGCAGAAGAACGTGTGGATCTAGTAAAGTTGTTACTTCAGGATCTCGCACGTGATTGGTGGGAAGCAGAGGAAGTAGGCATCAGACGTCCTGTTGCATGGGACGATTTTACTGCAAGGTTCAAGACGAAGTACTATGGAGTTGTGGCGCAATTTGAGCTAGAACAGAAGTTTATCAACCTCAGGCAGGCCGGCAAGACTGTAGATGCTTATGCAGTGGAGTTCTGCAGATTGAGTAGATTCGCCCCAGAGATGGTAGCAACAGAGCGCCATAGGGCCATGAGGTTTCAGCAAGGGTTTCATCTCGAGCCCTTGCAATTGATAGAGGGGCACAACTACCAGACTTTTGATGAGATATTGACAGCAACCCGCAGGCATGAGATCACCATTCAGAGGCTTGCGGCAAGGACTGGAGGTCAGAAGAGATCCCACAGTCAGATTGAAGGAGGAGGGGGAGCAGCGCCCCGAACAACAGCACCATCCACTGGCATTCGTATCCACGATGTGGCAATGCGAGGGCCAGCACCACCACCCAGGCAGCCGCAACAACAACCAAGGAAGAACCAGCAACCCCCGACGGGCTGCACTTATTGTGGGAAGATGGGGCACACTAGAGATGTGTGTCGGACATTGAACGGGCAGTGTTTGATATGTGGAAATCCAGATCATCGGGTTACCACATGTCCCATGAATTCGAGGTCAGGAGGACCAGTGCAGCAGTTTCCTGCTCTGCCAGCACCAGGGGCAGGACAGTATCGAGGACCAGCGGTAGCAGTGAGACCGTTGGCACAGCGTCCGTTAATGTCGTAGGGTCAGATGTTTCGGCAGTAGGGACCGCCGATGCAGCAACACCAACATAGACCACCCCAGCATCATCAAGGAAGGGGCCAGCAACAGCATCAGCCTAGGCCGCAGCATGGAAATCAGCAAGGAGGTCGAGGGCAAGCATTCACTTTGTCCTAGGAAGAGGCATTAGCATCGAGAGATGTTGTGGCAGGTAACATTCTCGTCGCCTCATATCCCGCAGTAGCATTGTTTGATTCGGGAGCATCCCATTCATTTATATCTGCACGATTTGCGACACGGCTAGGAATGGAGTTCGAGGCATTGTCAGGGAGGTTGAATATACTCACCGGCAATGGGCTCGTAGGAGTTAGTAGAGTTATTCTAGCGTGTAGTGTTGTAGTTTGCGGGTATTCTTTACCCGCCCAGTTGATAGAATTTTCTGTTGGAAATTTCGACGTTATCTTAGGCATAGACTGGCTGAAAGACAGTCATGCGACAATAGATTGTCGTAGTGGAAGTGTATCTTTTGATATTCCAGGCATGAAGAGATTCACCTTAGTTAGATCAGAGGCAACTCAGCAAGAGCAGGGAGTAATAACGGCAATGGAAGAAGTTCAAGTTCCGAAGGTAGTTGAAGAATTTCTAGACGTGTTTCCCGAAGAACTTCTAGGTCTACCACCGGTTAGAGATATTGAGTTCAGTATAGAATTGGCACCTGGGACTAGACCGATATCAGATCGGGTTTACAGAATGGCGGATTCGGAGCAGGCCAAGGTATATCAACATATAGAGGAACTGAAGGAGAAGAAGTTCATCCAAGCTAGCATATCACCATGGACAGCACCAGTGGTACTTGTGGGGAAGAAGAATGGATCATCCAGATTGTGTATCGACTACAGGAAGCTTAACGCGGCAACAGTGAAGAACAAGTACCCATTACCCAGGATCGACGACTTATTTTATCAGTTGAGCAAGGCTAGAGTTTTCTCTAAGATAGATCTTCGTTCAGGGTACCATCAGGTGAGGGTTCGGAAGGAAGACATTCCCAAGACAGCATTCAGGTCGAAGTATGGGCATTATGAATTCTTGGTAATGTCGTTTGGTTTGACCAATGCTCCAGCAATATTCATGGATTTGATGAACCGTATCTTTATGCCGTATTTAGATCAGTTTGTCGTAGTATTTCTCGACGACATTCTTGTGTACTCTGCTAGTGAAGAGGAGCATGAAGACCACCTCAGGAAAGTGTTGCAGGTTCTGAGAGAGAACTAGTTGTATGCCAAGCTCAGCAAGTGTGAGTTCTGGACGGATCACATTTCATTTTTGGGTCATATCATATCAGGAGCTGGAGTAGCAGTAGATCCCAAGAAGGTAGAAGCAGTAGAGAGTTGGCCAGTACCCAAGACCGTAGCAGATATGCGGAGTTTCTTGGGATTGGCAGGATATTACAGAAGATTTGTATCAGACTTTGCAAGGCTTTCAGCGCCCATGACCCGCTTGACCCGGAAGGATGTGCCATTTGTTTGGTCGGCAGAATGTCAGGCATCATTTAAGACTCTGAAGCAGAAGTTGATATCAGCACCTATTCTTACATTATCAGTTGGACCCGGAGGTTTTACAGTATATTGTGATACGTCAGGTAAAGGACTTAGATGTGTCCTTATGCAACATGGGAAGGTGATAGCGTATGCATCTAGGCAGCTTCGGGACCACGAGAAGAATTACCCCACTCATGATTTGGAGTCAGCGACAGTAGTATTTGCTCTGAAGCTATGGAGGCATTACTTATATGGTGACCGAGTGGAGATGTACACAGATCATAAAAGTCTGAAGTACATCTTTACTCAGAAGGAACTAAACATGAGGCAAAGAAGATGGTTGGAGTTGATCAAGGATTATGACGTGGAGCTTCAGTATCACCCAGGCAAGGCTAATGTAGTGGCAGACGCTCTTAGCAGGAGAGGCGGCGCATTTATGTTAACAACACAGAAGCATATCTTAGAAGACCTTCAGGAGATGGGCATCGAAGTTATACTTCCTAATAATGTAGGAGTTCTGGCAAGTCTACAAGTCCAATCTGACTTGGTAGACAGGATCAAGGCAGCTCAGGCACAAGACCCAAGGATTCAGAAGCTTAGGGCAGAATGTGAGTCAGGGCTCAGGAAGGAGATGCAAATCCACGAAGACGGTACACTTAGGTTTGGATCACGTCTATGTGTGCCTAGTGGAGATATCAGACAGGAGGTTATGGCAGAAGCTCACAGTTCTCAGTATTCTATTCACCCTGGAGAGACCAAGATGTACCAAAATATCAAGCAGCATTTCTGGTGGAACGGGATGAAGAGGGAGATAGCTAGATTTGTTTCCCGTTGCTTGGTATATCAGCAGGTGAAGGCAGAACAGCAGAGGCCAGCTGGGTTATTGCAACCGCTTCCTATTCCGGAATGGAAATGGAAGCATATTACAATGGACTTTGTGACCGGTTTACCAAGATCGCCAAGTGGTAAGGATGCTATTTGGGTGATAGTGGACCGACTTACAAAGGTAGCACACTTTTTTCCCTTCAGAGTAGGGCAATCTACAGAAAAGTTGGCAGAGTTGTATATGCAACAGATAGTCAGGCAGCATGGAGTCCCTGTCAGTATTGTGTCGGATCGAGATACCCATTTTATATCACATTTTTGGAAGAGCTTGCATCATAGTCTGGGTACCAAGTTAAGATTTAGCACGGCTTACCACCCACAGACGGACGGGCAATCAGAAAGGACAATTCAGACTTTGGAAGATATGTTGCGAGCTTGCACTCTAGATTTTGGAGGATCTTGGAAAAGTCACCTGCACTTGGTCGAGTTCTCATACAACAATAGTTATCAGGCCAGTATCCAGATGGCGCCATTCGAAGCATTATATGGTAAGAAGTGCAGGTCACCGCTTGCATGGGATGATATTGGAGAGAGGAAGATGCTAGGCCCAGAAATGATTATTCAGACGGTTGAAGTGGTTAAAGGAATTAGAGAGCGACTTCGAGTTGCGCAGGATCGGCATCGTCATTGGGCGGACCAGTATCGTAGGCCGTTAGAATTTTCTGTTGGGGACCACGTATTCTTGCGGATCTCACCTACTCGTGGGGTCATTAGATTTAGCGTTCGCGGGAAATTGAGTCAGCGGTACGTGGGCCCATTCGTTATTCTTAATAGGGTAGGCGATGTTGCTTATCGTTTGTCCCTTCCACCTTCGTTACGAGAGGTGCATGACGTGTTTCATGTATCTCAATTACGAAGGTATGTATCGGACCCCAGCCATATCCTCGATCATTCAGAACTGGTTGTTGGTACCAACCTGTCTTACGAGGAGCAACCTGTGTCTATCTTGGACCGAAGGGAGAAGATACTCAAGAACCGAACAATTAACCTTGTCCGGGTTGCTTGGGGTCACCACTCTTTGGGAGAGTCAACGTGGGAACGTGAGGATGATATCCGATCACGGTATCCACACCTGTTTGACTCACAAGGTATATCTTTTTCTGTGTACCTTGATTGTCTTGATTCCTCATGCTTATCACCTTATGGGTAGAATTGCTTGATACCGTAGATTGTTAAGTATAGATATGTTACTTGCTATGGACATTATAAAATGATTGCTTGATTGAATTGCTTGTAATTAGATTAGCTTAGCCCCGATATTTCTATCCAGCTTGGGTTTGAAATTCCGAGGACGGAATTTTTCTAAGGAGGGTAGAGATGTCACTCCCCGTTCCCAGAATGCGTATTTTTATACATGTACTACTCGAATGTATTTATTTAGTGTAAGACCCAGTTTTCTGAAATTGGGGTATTTTTAAAAATTTATTATTTTTATTATTTATTAATGGTGATTTAGTCATGTTATGAATTTTGGTGATTTTTAGTTAGATTAAAACCATTTTCTAAGTCATGGCTTATGACTTTGTGATTTACTAGTGTAACCCTAGTGTAAACCTAGAGATTTCATAACCTAGAGACCAACCATGACCATGTAAGCCTAACCATGTGATTAGGATATCAAATTACCACTTTTTAGTCAAAAGGATATTTTGGTAATTTATTAGGAATTATTTGGA
The DNA here is from genome assembly GCA_029216955.1 of Iris pallida. Classification (NCBI taxonomy): domain Eukaryota; kingdom Viridiplantae; phylum Streptophyta; class Magnoliopsida; order Asparagales; family Iridaceae; genus Iris; species Iris pallida. Next base: position 1,655,855 of record JANAVB010009998.1, on the reverse strand, counting down.
TATATGTGTTTTTATTATTATTTAATTATTTGATTAGTGTCATGTTAGCTCCTAACCTAGTTTACCCTAACCTAGAGATTAGCAACTAACCTAGAAGACTAAGTGTAGGTATTTACTTTATGTTGTAAATATCTTAGGATTGAAATATCTTAGATATTTGCTTTATAGATATTTTTCATAAACCTAGAAATATCTACTTGGTCCAAGACTTAGAAGCTAAGTTAGCAAGGTGGAAAGGAGCCCTAAATATCTACCCTACCCCCCCATGGCAGCCCACCATCCTATATTAGCCCCCCCACATTTATTCATGATCATTTTACATGAAATCAAAACCAAGAAAAACCTAGAAAAACCTTCCACTCTTTTGACCATAACTTTCTCATTACACAAGATTTGAACCTCTAGTTTTCTCCATTAGGTCACCTACAATCTAAGGGAGCCTAGGGAAGTGTGCTACTCAGATTTTAGCAAGGAAGGACAAGTTGGGCTTTGAGGCTAATCACCCTTCATTTTGTGATTTTCAAGACATTTCACACATTGAGGTATTATGGCTAAACCTATTTAGATTATTGATTTTTCTTCATTATTGCATGCATATAGTTATAATATAGTTGTGGGTAGGGTTTGGTAAAATTTTAGGGTTGTTTGGTGTCGTATCGGACACGTATCCTACATGTAAAACCCTAATTTTGCTCACTGTTTTTGTTCACTGTCATAGTATATTAACTCACTGTTTTCCAAATCTTTTTGAACCAAAACCTAGCCTAGCTAACCCTAACCCTAACCCTGTGTCACTGAGCACGTATTGGTTTGTGTCGTGTCCAAAATTGGACACAACAGCTCTCAGTTTACACTGTTTAGACACTGCACAGTGCACATGAAATATGCCCTGCTACCACTGTGCCAGTTCTCACTGGACACGTCACTTGGACACGTCAAACTTGACACACGACACGGGGCAATGAATGACAGGTCATCCCCAAAGTTTGGGATGACTTCGTGTCGTGTCGGACACGAAATCGACTCATGAAGGGTCGTTCTATACACAGTGTACACACACAGACACTCGACTTTGAGCGTGTCGTGTCTACTGTACACGACACGTGGACACTTTGTAGTGTCATAGACACGAAGCCTATCCTTAGGCGAACACGTGGACATGACCACGAGGCCCCACGTGGCTCGTGTCGTGTCCACGAGGCGCGTGACTCACTGCACGACGCAGTGCCAAACGCGCGCATCAGTCGTGTTTTCACGACTGATACGGCTCTCGTGTCGACACTGTGAGACACGTAGACACGGTGCAGGGTGTTGGACACGTGCCCAACCCCTAGGCGCACCTTCGTGCACGAGCACGAGACACGGGTACAAGTGTGTCGTGTCCTAGAGTTAAGTGCACACGTGCACGACACTGCGTGTGTGTGTGCGTATCTTGATTTACCCGATTGGGTTTTTGGGCGGTTGGACACGTTGTGTCGTATCGTGGTGGACTCCTAGGGACACTAGACACTAGAGTATCTATGGGGTGTCAGTTACCAACCCTTGGTTGCGAGCCATAGCTCGGTTTAGTGCACGAAAATCAAATTACCCATTTTCGAGCAACAGTGCACAGTTCACAGTTTTGGGTTTTTTTCCAGTTTTTGCAAAATCGAATTTCAAATCGATTTTGTTTGAGTTTAATACTTTGGACTAGTGTATTTTAGTGTGTATATGTGTAGTATATATGTATGTGTGAGTGTGGGTCAAATTTGGGGAGAAATGGTGGTGTGTGTGTGTAGTTGTATATATATACATATGTATGTATATATGTATCCTGTGTGTGTGTGTGTTTGGGCCAGGTTTGGTTCCAGAATTTCTGGGAACCATGACCCTCCCCCTGTCCTGACCTGTTCAGACCTCATCCCCTCTCTCTCACTGTCTCACTCTCTCTCTCATTCAGTCTCTCTCTCTTTCCCTTTGTCTCTATATATATATATAGTATATATATGAGTTTATATATATATAGGTATATATATATATATATTGATATATGTATATTTGTATTAGTTTTCCTATAGTGATGTTATATAAATATGTGTATGTGAGTTGTATAGTATATAGAAATCCTATTTTGGTATATGGGTAGATAGAGTATATATATATATAGATATATATATATATATATATATATATATATATATATATATATATATATATATATATATATATATATATATATATATATATATATATGTATAACTTCTAGTATAGGTTTATATGAAAACCTATAAGATGGCCTATGGCCAAGAGTATCTAACCTATGGGCTATGATACTAGCCTATGGCCATTAGGCCTAACCCTAATTGACTAGTAAACCAAGACTTAGCTAGTTTGACCCCAATTTGACTAAGTGTTGACCAAGGTCAACCTTAGGTCAAATTTGAACTAGCTTAACCTAGTTTTGACTTAAACTAACCTAGAATGACTAGTTTGACTAACCCTAACTAGTTTAACATTGTTTGACCTAACTTGGACTAGTTTGACCAGTTTGACTTTTAGTGTTGACCAAGGTTGACCAAAGTCAACTATAGGTCAAACCTTGACCTAATTGACCTAGAAAGGATTTAGATGAACTCTAAAATGACTTAATGATCTAGGTTTGACTAAACCCTAGACTGTTGACTAGTTGATTATGGTTTGACCCATTCATGGGTAAATTGTGACTTAAAGTTAAATGAGTAGTCCTATGTAAATGAAGATATGTATGGGGTTAAGTAGAATACTTAGGAATTAAGTCTTGATTTGAGTTAGACTATGGTTTTAGCTTGATTATAAGGTTAAGGTTGGTATTGTACTATATGTATTTATGTGTGGTATACTTTGTATAGGTAATTGTAGTATAGTATCTTAGGTATCCTAAGACAGGTTAGCCTATGTTTGGTTGTGAGTTAGCCTTATAGAGTTTGACTGGATGTTGACCATTAGTCAAGATTAACCTAATTACCTGACTGACTAGTCTTTGTTTGACCAATACCTTAGTTGGCCTAAGTTTGACTTAGACTTGACCCAGATTGATCATGTTGACTAGTATTTGACTAGTTTGATTAGAGTGTTGACCAGGAGTTGACTTTAACCTAGATTAGACTTGTTTAACCTTGTTTGACCTTGTATGACTTAGTTTAACTTCTTGTAACCTAGTATGACTTGATTTGACTTAGTTTGACTGTAGTGTTGACCTAGTTTGACTTTGACCTAGATTGGCTTAGAATTCATATAGATTGCATCGTAGATTTTATTTACCTTCATTTTGGATATGTCATAACTGTATTGCTCTATTTTAGGACATTGTGACCCTGGTACAGACATCTGATATTACACTACTCTTTCCAGAGTAACAGGCGAGTACATTCTCTGATAATTCTCTCATTTATTTATCGATTACTGTATTTTAGTTCTAGTTAGTTCTATGTGATTCTCTGTATCAACACGTATGGATATTTCTGGATTCATGTATGCGACACATACCTTACTTACTGATCTCTATTACTGGAATCATTCTGGAATCATTTCTGGAATCATCATTTGGCCGGACTCATCTCGATTTTTGTGTCTTGTACTGGATTCACTTGATGGGCGGGGAAATATTGAGTAAGACATGTAGACATACCCCAAATCTGGAATCTCCAAACTGGAATCTACTGGAAGCATAGCCATCTCTTGCCTGATCAGTGAGAGATGTGCCTGATACCTACAGCCGTTTACATGTCGACCTCGGTATTTTAAAACACACTGTTAGATCATAGTTGGACTCACCCTGGTTTCATTGATCACTGTTGGACTCATCTTATACTGGAAATTATCTGGTATCAGATTATATGGACTGGACTCACACTGGGATTACTTTAGACTTATATCGTACTGTCTGGACTCGTACATATTATTCTAGTTCAGTTAGCTTTTATTACAGTCTTCATTGCCATGATTCTTCTCTTGTTTTAGTTACCTTTCTTTTCTTGTATCTTACTGCCTCTCTATGCCATCATTACCTGTATAGAACTGCCATGCTCATCAATAAAATTGTCTATAACTGCTTTATAGTTCTTTGTCATTTACTTGGGTTTTTCTTGATGAGTTGTGCTCGTTCCCGTTCTGATTGGACCTGTTGAAAATATTACAGATGATAATCCTGAGGACACATGCCCTGCTTACCATGGACCTGGCGAGGGATTAGCTACCTTTGGTTCTGACTCTCAGGAGTGATTCAGGAGATTAGCTAGTAGGCTACTATAGCTTTCATGTTTTGGCTTGTTGTATTAAAGTTAAGATATTGAGTCTGTATTAAGTTGGTTTGAGATATTGGTATATTATTTTAGTAGTTAGTTGTTGTTGTCTTTAATTCCTTAGGTATAACTTCTGTGTTATCTTTTCGTGCTTAGACTGTGTTTGAGTAGATCATACCCTTTACTTGCCCTCCATTCGGAGCTGATATCTGGACAAGTACTTTTTATATTCACTGCATGAGATTAGTTAGCAACCTAGAACAGCTTACTACCACCGACACTGCGGCGTAGGCTGGACGTAACCACTTCTCGTTCCCCTATACAGGGTGCGGGTCGTGACATTTAGTATTTATCATATATTTATTTAATATTTATCATGTATTATCCTGTATTTAAATTCCTTTAAATTTCATGTTAATCAATTAATCTGCTCTTTAAATTTTTATGTTAATTTATTTCCTGCAATTATATTTCTGCAATTTTATTTCTGCACTTTATTTCCTGCTTTTATTCTCTGCTTTAGCTAGGCTTTGGGTTTGGGTTAGCCTTGGTTGGATCCCCTACAACCCGACCCATTGGACCCGGCCCAACTCCCACCTACCACCCCTTTTCTATTTAAAGCTTACATCTCTTTCTCTCTCCTCATAAACTCACATTCTCACCATTACTCCTCTTCTTCTTCTTCATTACTCTCTCCACCTACCAAACCGTAGGCAAGTACAACTTGCTTTCCATGAGAACCCATATTTTTATAGTTCATTTGCCTTCCTCTCGTGATCCTAAGAGAGTTTAGAACTTGGCATTTCTCATTTCGAAGTCTTAATTTTTGTAGATCTAGAAATTAGTTATTTTCGGATTTTGGTGGTTTTGATCTATTAAACTTCTTTGTTTGCAAATTTTGATGGTTCCATATTGTAGAGAGTTTTATTCTACCCAATTTTGACCTTTGGAAAGTTGGATTTGGACTTGTTTTGACCAAGTTATGGACTTTTGAAGCTTTGGGGTGCAACCGTGGAGTTTTTGCTGTTTGGAGAAGACAGTGAGCAGTGTACGCTAGCTTTTTAGCTTGCGTCACTGAGCTGTGCGCGCTCTTTAGCGCAGTGCAGTATGGAGTTCATACGCTACCTTTTTAGGAAGCGTGTGTCTTGTATACGCTACCTTTTGGAAGCGTATGTCGTATGGAGTTCATACGCTGCCTTTTGAGAGCATATGACTTGCATACGCAGACTTGAATGGTCAGGAGTCGTATGGAGTTCATACGCTGCCTTTTGGGAGCGTATGACTTGCATACGCTCACTTGATAGTGAGGAGTCGTATGAAGTTCATACGCTGCCTTTTTGGAGCGTATGTCTTGCATACGCTCACTTGGGTGACTAGGGGTCGTATGAAGTTCATAGCGCTGCTTGACTTGAGCGTAGCATGACCTGAACGTACGCTGCCTTGAGCGTAGGCTGACTTGAGCGTAGCCTGACTTGAGCGTACGCTGACCTTACTTACCCTGGATCTTCTATAGCCCTGTATATTGATATTTTATTAGATATTTAACGTCCATTTTATATCCTTACGCCTTTTGGCATAAACTTGATATAATCATGATATGTTAATATTTCTGTTAAATATAGATTGTTACGTGGGATGTACCATGTGTCGTGAATTGAGTTATAGATACCCCGATTGACTGGAATTAAACCCTGAGAGTTGTAGACTCGACCCCACTGAATATTAGTTGACTTTCATGCCTTGTCACCATTGACAATGATGGTTATCTTGACTAAATTAATCATGCGTTCCTAGTTGGAACTAAGAGACTGGCTAGTCGTCTTATTGAAATAAATGAATGAGACACGTTCATGTTATGAACTATTGTAATCGACTGGCTGATCCCAAATATTGACGTACAGGCACATGCAGGCTTCAATCTAATTATTTATTTATGTATTTATTTATTTGCTACAAAAGAAGCATGTGTACTTTATGGTCAAGGCATGATTACTCCGTGGTTAGATTTGATTGTTGCATTACGCTATGTAAGACCTGCAACCTAACCGTACTGGTATCGTTGTAGAGTTGTGCATATCGTACCCCGTACGAAAGTACTCATTTGAATAACCATGATCCACGGCATGGGATTTCACTCAACGTAGGACTATTAAGTTAAATAAAATAATGATTGCATGGAGAGAATGGATTCCCGAGTTCTTACATGGCAGCCCCCTTGGGACAAGTAGTACCCGACGGGCCGGCTGGTTCCCACAGATACTGTAAACCTGCCACACGGGCAGGGAACAGTATCTGCTTATATTATTATTGTATATTGTATATTGATGACGGGCGTCCTGCTGGGACTCGTCTAATTCATGCATGGCGCACATGATTTACTGGATAGACTAGCCTTGCTTGCACATAGTAAGAACTGAGGAATCCCTAATTGCATTATTCCAGGATAACTTGGAACACACAGTAGCAAGCCGTAGCAGTTGAATGGCCGTTTAAATTGACTTGTTTGTGTACTGTACCTACTCTGTTGCCTAACTGAGATGATCAGAATGTCAGGACATGACGGGCCAACTTCTGTCCTTGTTTGGTTGGGAGATTGGTTCGAAGTGTCGTGATGTAATGTGAATCCTAGTGAAAAGCAGAGATCTATTATTATATTCTTTTACTTACTGGTTTTAGTTCTCATGTCGTGCTTCCTTGTGGTACTTGCTATTAGAGGTCTAACCTCTCTGGTTTTGCATGGCCAGATTTAGAGCCGGTCCCCGAGGATCCAGCTTACTTCTACCTCCAAGATGGTCAACACTAGAGGGATGATCGCAGGAGGACTCGAGTGGGTTTCTTACTTCCCCGCTCGTTTTGTTATCTACTTTATACTTTACCGTTTGGCACCGACATGTTGGTCGGATTGTCTTGTATTTACTTTTTACATGATTGTAACTAAAGTCAGGCTGCAGCTGATAACAATTGTGTATACTTTTGCTACATCAATCTGGCTATGTTTTGTAAAGCCAGATATCAAGAACATTTTGACAGAGCGTTTGGGACGCCTTACTGCTTTATCTTACATGTTCTCTATTACTGTTTCTTGTTTGAATGATTGAGACAATAGATGTGAAGTGACCATAGTAAGACTTTCATGTAGTATGCACCGCCTCGTCTTTTAGACAGCATTGATCGTATTATACGGTATTCATCTACCAGTAATACGTAGCTGGCTGAGTCATTCCCCCGCTCTCCAGTATTCTGGTTCTGGGGCGTGACAGTCTACATTGCCAAGACTCAATAGCGACCATTCACCAATCCTGCTCAACACAAGGAGAGATCCCCTGAGGAAGGAAAGACCAAAGCGCTTTGAAGCATACTGGTTGTCACACCCCTCGTTTTTGGACAAGTTCAAAAAGACTTGGCAGGATGCTAATGCCCAGGTAAATGATTCCTTCAATAAAAAAGTGCATTACACTCTTTCTAATCTCCACAGGTGGAGCCGAGAAATGTTTGGCAATATCAAATCTCGCATCACCAACCTACAAGGCCGACTAAAACTACTACAATCAATGAGCCCCACGGATCAATCACTTGAAGAAGAGAGGGACATCACCGCGGAGATCAACGACCTTCTCTCCATTGAGGAAGCGTATTAGAGTCAAAGAGCTAAATGCCTATGGATACAAGGTGGCGACAAGAATACAAAATATTTCCATACGAAGGCGACAATTCGGAAACGCAGAAATAAGATTCGATCCATTCTCCTCCCAAATGGCAGCTGGACATACAACCAAGATAGCATCTCTGAAGCTCTCATCACCCACTTCTCTTCTATTTATTGCTCGAAAGAACAAACTGGCATGGATCCGGACTTTATCGTATCTACAAATCCCATATCAGATCTTGAGAAAACCTACTGGGTCTTCCTCCGAGTGACGAAGAAGTCCGGAGAGCTGTGATGAGCATGGGCCCCCTAAAAGCCCCTGGACCAGATGGATTCCCGGCAGTCGTATATCAAAAGAATTGGGATGTTCTTGGCAAAGATCTATGCGAAGTAGTGGCTAAATTCTTTTCTGAGGAAGACCTTCCCCCTCACATAAACCACACTCATATTGCATTAATTCCTAAAAAAGGCAATCCTACTGAGCCAGACGATTTCAGGCCAATTGCTTTGTGCAACGTGGCTTACAAAGTAATCTCCAAAATTATTACAAATTGCCTGAAACCGCTCATGAACAAATTGGTGGCTCCAGTGCAGTGTGCGTTCGTTCCAGGATGACAAATAAATGACAATAACATCATAGCTCATGAAATCTTCCATGCAATGAAAAATTTTCCAACAAAGAAGAACGCCTTCGCCCTCAAGATTGATATGTCAAAAGCATATGATCGGCTCTCGTGGTCATTCATCCGACAGGTCCTGGACGGTATGGGAATAAAAGGACATTCAAACAACATTATTATGAAATGCATTACGACACCCACATTCTCCATTCTAGTTAATGGGGCGCCTAAAGGGTGCATTGTACCTACAAGAGGAATTCGACAAGGTTGCCCGCTATCACCGTTTATTTTTGTCCTGTGCTCGGAAGTTCTGTCGAGACTCTTCGCCAAATTCGAACATGAAGGTCTCTTCCAGGGCATTCGGATCAACAGGTACACACCGTCAATCTCTCATCTTCTCTTTGCTGATGATATACTAGTGTTTGGACAGGCCTCCCTCGCATCTATACACGCCGTCCATGATATTCTACAACTATACTCAGCATGGTCGAGACAAAAGGTGAACTTCAACAAATCGAGCATCCATTTCAGCAAGAAGGTCCTAACACAAGACCGAGATCAAATTGCTTCGGCTCTCCAATTCAGGCCGATGACAGAAGATGATAGATATCTTGGCCTCCCCTTGCTGAAATCGAAAGCAAGGCTTGAATCATACTCTCATCTGCTCGAGCAATGTGAGACAAGGCTACAAGGATGGTCCGTCAAACTCATTTCCCATGCGGGACTATCTACATTAATTAAAGCCACCCTTGGTTCAATCCCGGTATACTATCTTTCGTCTTATTTAGTCCTGAAACGGATTTTGGCCAAACTAACGAGACAGCAACGAGCGTTTTGGTGGGGGCACGCCGCTACTGAAAAGAAGATGCATTTTCTAAAGTGGGACAAATTAACTCAACCGAAAGGTGAAGGCGGTCTGGGCATTAGGAAGTGTCACGCCCCAGAACCAGAATACTGGAGAGCGGGGGCAGACATAGCCAGCTACGTATAACGAAATGGAATCCACCCTGCTATACGGTCACGGCTGTCTAGATATGTGAGGGTTTTACTATAATCCATCAGTCTCTTAAGGTCATAAAATAGTCTATTGTCTCAATCTCAACCAACTAATAATAATCACACGATATCAGATCACCAAATATACAATTGTAAGGCGTCCCAAACATTACATATCCAGATGATCATGAAGCTAGTCGTACAAAATGTAAGGACTAGCAAGAGTTTAAGTCATACATGATCAACCTCGAGTTGCCAATCATGCTTACAGCCCGTAGGCAGACAGTAAATAAAGTTGCAAACGAGCTAACACTTGCTCGGCGGCTAAATGCCTCAAAAGAATAATTTTACAATAGAGTGGGAGAGCAAAAATAAACCCACTCATTGCCCTGGTTACGACTGGTGACCACCATCGGGCTGAAAAGCAGGGAGATCCTTTGGTGCTGCTCCGGTATCTGGCCATACAAAACCAGCTGGGTCAGACCCCAGAAAGAGCAAGTGCCACAAAGGAGGCTTCACTTAGAAACTAAAACCAGCAAATTAGCACAAGAATACAATTACATAAAAAGGCAGTAGTTTAAGGAAAAGCATGATGGGTAATTATAAAAGACAATCTTGTATAGAATCACTAAAAGACAGGACATATGGAAAGAAAGCATGACATGATGATATACGATGAGATAACCATGGGACTATTCAGATAGCCAGGTTACAACCCGTAAACCAAACAAGGACCGGGGTTGTAACCCTTCGTCTGAACGGAACTTGGTTTCTCTCACCATTTATCGGCAAGATAAATATAAGAAATCAGGTCAAGTAACATTCTGGAGTGACAATCATTATAGTGACAATCTGGAGTGACAATCATTCAATCATTCTGGTACAATCTTACAATTAATCCATTCTAGACAATACTATACTGGACTAGACTCCATCCAAGCAATCACGACCAATCATTGCCTACGGCTTTCTACATTAACTAACTAGGGTTATCACAATCTAGTTACTAGCAAGATGCAATGAGATGCTCCAAGTAGTCACAGGCCCTGCAGCTATCCAGGTTATCCAGGCAATCATTATAGTGACAATTCAGAGAGTACAATGTATTAGAGTGACAATAGAGTTCAATTATTTAAGTGACAATCAAGAGTGCCCCACATGACAGTGGGCTGGAAATGTGCCCTACTCGTCGGCAGGCTACAAGTCCAAACATTTGCGGCCGGGATAACGGGATCGCCTGTAACTGGAGAACATCTCTTCATGTCTAGTGAATTATACTAGTCATTAACCTTAGTCCATTTCAGTAGGTACTCCTGACCGTGGTACTCAGGAGTCCCCTCCTAGACATGATGCAAGACAGGACTGGATTATTTGTACAAGCACAATCGCCCACGGTGTCAGGATCAATTATACAGGTCATGTCATGTCAGGTAGCCGTCGCAACAGCTATTCGAGAAATCATGTCAGGTTATCATGTCAGGGGTACTTTGTCAGGAGTGCGCCACGACGGGCCACTATCAGGTCATGCCATGTTATCATGTCAGGAGTGCACCACTATGGGTCACTATCACGTCGTGTTCAATTATCAATTCCAAACATACAAATGAATTCATGATTTTCAAGTTCAGGACAAAAGGCGTAAGGATATAAAATGAGCGTAAAATATCTAATAGAGGTAAAGCGTACTCATGTTGTACTGAAGTTACAAGATACATGATAATAATAAAAGAACAATAGTAACAATAGTAGCAATAATAATGTAACAGGGCACGACAGGAAAGTCCATACGGCTGGGTCCAGGCAGAATTCTATGCGGCTGAGACAACAGGGTCTTATGCGGCCAGGGATAACAATTCTTATGCGGCTGGGAATAACTTTCCATGCGGCTCAACTGATATGGGTTCATGCGGTCAGGTTGGACGAAATTCCATGCGGCCCAATTTAGATGAGTCACATGCGGCTCGGAGGGAGTGAGCTCCATGCGGCTCAGAGAATTAGTCATATGCGGCTGAGGCAAATTAAGTCTCATACGGCCAAGGGAGAATGTTCCCATGCGGCTGGACAGGGCAGGGTCTTATGCGGCTCAGTCTGAGCAAGGCTATGCGGCTCGATCCAAGTCAAGTCCCATGCGGCCAGAGGATATGGAATCCTATGCGGCTGCCAAAGGCAGAATTCTATGCGGCTCAACGATCCAGATATGCGGCTGGCGGGAAACCGAATCCATGCGGCTCAAAATGAATACTTGCCGCATGAACTTGTCATGCGGTCAAGTGCTGCCATGCGGCTCAGAACTGTGCTTCTTCTCCAAATTTTCGAGAAGAAGCACACCATGAAACCATGGCTGCCATGATGCATAAAACCCTCATCCGGAGTCCAAATCCGGACTTCCTTAGGTCAAAATGGGGTAGAACGAGCTACTCTACAACATGGAACCAACAAAACTTGAAAGTAACAATGGTAAATAGATCAAAACTCAGAAAATCCAAAATTAAAATAAACTTAGATCTACAAGAATCTAGCCATGGAAACGAAAAATGTCAAGTACTAAAGAGTGTTAAAATGCTACAAGGAAGAGAATGAAACAATAATATTTGGGTTCCTCCGTGAAGCAAGATGCACTTGCCTAGCTCTCTCTCTCTCTCTCCCTCTCACTCACAGGTTGGTGAGAAATTTAATGGTGAAGGAAGATGATGATGAATGAAGAGAGAGAAATGAGAGAGTACATTAATAAAGGGGTTGGTGGTGGTAGGTAGGAGGTTCACCCCTTGGTTCATGATGAACCAAGAGCAATCCCAGACCGAACCAACCAACCCAAATCAGGAATAAACCAAGCCAAGAAGGAAATTAAGCAAGAAAATCATGCAATACAAGAATAAATACGTACACGTATTCCAAGAATACGAAATACGAATACAGGCATTACAACTCTACCCACCTTAAAAGAATTCCGTCCTCGAAATTTAATCAAGAGGCTAGAGGAGCAATGACAAGCTACATTAATCACATGCAAGCTATAACTAGGCAGACAATCACTCATTCAAGCAAGGAATCGAATGCATGAGGCATAAGAAAGACATTATACCTCACGAGTCAAACAAGTCGGGATAACGTGATCGGATATCATCCTCACACTCCCATGTTTGACTCTCCCAAGGAGCGATGAACTCAAGCAACATGAACTAAACTGATAGTCTTGTGCTTGAGGTCTCTCCCCTTGGTCAAACATGGACACGAGCCTCTCCTCATACGAAAAGGTTAAAGGCTATTGGTACCAACCTTTTCGAATGATCTAGGAAATGGCTCGGGCCCGAGATGTACCGTTTTAATTAGGATACATGAAATACGTCATGCACCCCGCATAATGACGGTAGAAAAGCAAGATGAGAGGACACATATACCTCTCGGTCGATTCTGAACCTGAGCCTGGGCTAGGGCAAACTGCCGCGGATTCTGTTGCTGGAAAGTCTGGGCCTGAGTCGGCAAGGGCCTCGAGAACGGGAACTGCTGTTGCTGGTGAACTGGAGCTGGTGCTGGTACTGGTGCTGGTGCTGGTCCCCTAACCGAGGGACTAGATACTGTCGATGCTGAATCAACTCTGAATGGGCAGGACCCCACCCTATGGTCTGGTGCTCCACACAATAAACACAATCCTAACGCCTTACGACATTCTGCTACCACGTGTCCAGGCTTCCCACAATAAGAACAGCCTGCGGCGGAAGACTGTGCTTGCTTCTGTTTCTGCTGAGGGTGCGTCGGGGTCGAGTACTGGACCGACGTAACTGAGGTTGCTTGCCTCGGAGTTCCAATAGTCAAAGCCCTAGCTGCCGGGGCCGGTGCTGAAGACTGATTCATCTGACTATGGGACCGCTTCCGACCTCCGGTCCTGTCCACTATTCTCTGGGAGGTATACTCGTGCCTCCTAGCTGCTCGTAACACCGCATCATAGGTCTGATGCTCGAACTATTCTACTGCCAATATAATCTCCAGGTGAAGTCCTTGCTGGAACCTCTGCGCTCTGTCAAACTCGGTTGCCACCAAGGTGGGAGCAAACCGACTGAGTCTGGAAAACTCGGCCGCATAACCGTCGACCGTCCTCCCCATCTGCTTAAGATTACTGAACCTGGTCTGCAAGTCATATCGAGCCACTGCATCATAATACTTGGTCTGGAACTTCTCGCTGAACACTGCCCAGGAGACAGGTGTTGCCAATCCTACTGCTTGTGCGGCCCACCAACTGCGGGCTAAATCCAATAACTGTAGGCGCACCACAGCCACCTTCTCGTCTTCTGGAGTCTTCGTGGCTTCGAGAATCACCTCTATATCTTGTAGCCAGGCATCGGCAGCAATGGCATCCTCGCTGCCATCGAAGAATGGAGGGTTCAGGTGCTTGAAACTGTTGACCGCACTGTTCTCTCGAGGACCACTTCTATTCAGAGCATCTTCCACTGCCTGGTACAAGGCATCGCCTCTACGATCTTGGGAAGCTAACAATGATCTGATGAGACTCGCCAAAGTGCCATCATCAGGGTCTGCAGGCTGGACTGGCTGAACTGGCGGCTCTCCTCCAGTAGGTACGACTCGGGAGGCTACTCCTGAGTGCTGGGCCTGATCTTCTGGCTGCTGCTGGTCCATGGGAGGTGACCCGCCTTGCTGATTGGCAGATCCAGGTTCAATACCGCTGAAGAAGACGACATGGGAACAATAAGGAAGGACCAGGACAGATCAACGATTACAAGCATGTGATCAGGACAAGAATTTTCAGGAATCAAGTGGATACGAGCAGAGATCAAGGGCGAGTACTGATTGAGACATCTATTCGGTAAACCCTCACACATCTTGATTAACAAGACCTGCATGGGCCACCACTTAAACCATGTCACGCCCCAGAACCAGAATACTGGAGAGCGGGGGCAGACATAGCCAGCTACGTATAACGGAATGGAATCCACCCCGCTATACGGTCACGGCTGTCTAGATATGTGAGGGTTTCACTGTAATCCATCAGTCTCTTAAGGTCATAAAATAGCCTATTGTCTCAATCTCAACCAACTAATAATAATCACAAGATATCAGATCACCAAATATACAATTGTAAGGCGTCCCAAACATTACATATCCAGATGATCATGAAGCTAGTCGTACAAAATGTAAGGACTAGCAAGAGTTTAAGTCATACATGATCAACCTCGAGTTGCCAATCATGCTTACAGCCCGTAGGCAGACAGTAAATAAAGTTGCAAACGAGCTAACACTTGCTCGACGGCTAAACGCCTCAAAAGAATAATTTTACAATAGAGTGGGAGAGCAAAAATAAACCCACTCGTTGCCCTGGTTACGCCTGGTGACCACCATCGGGCTGAAAAGCAGGGAGATCCTTTGGTGCTGCTCCGGTATCTGGCCATACAAAACCAGCTGGGTCAGACCCCAGAAAGACCAAGTGCCACAAAGGAGGCTTCACTTAGAAACTAAAACCAGCAAATTAGCACAAGAATACAATTACATAAAAAGGCAGTAGTTTAAGGAAAAGCATGATGGGTAATTATAAAAGACAATCTTGTATAGAATCACTAAAAGACAGGACATATGGAAAGAAAGCATGACAGGATGATATACGATGAGATAACCATGGGACTATTCAGATAGCCAGGTTACAACCCGTAAACCAAACAAGAACCGGGGTTGTAACCCTTCGTCTGAACGGAACTTGGTTTCTCTCACCATTTATCGGCAAGATAAATATAAGAAATCAGGTCAAGTAACATTCTGGAGTGACAATCATTATAGTGACAATCTGGAGTGACAATCATTCAATCATTCTGGTACAATCTTACAATTAATCCATTCTAGACAATACTATACTAGACTAGACTCCATCCAAGCAATCATGGCCAATCATTGCCTACGGCTTTCTACATTAACTAACTAGGGTTATCACAATCCTAGTTACTAGCAAGATGTAATGAGATGCTCCAAGTAGTCACAGGTCCTGCAGCTATCCAGGTTATCCAGGCAATCATTATAGTGACAATTCAGAGAGTACAATGCATTAGAGTGACAATAGAGTTCAATTATTTAAGTGACAATCAAGAGTGCCCCACATGACAGTGGACTGGAAATGTGCCCTACTCGTCGGTAGGCTACAAGTCCAAACATTTGCGGCCGGGATAACGGGATCGCCTGTAACTGGGGAACATCTCTTCATGTCTAGTGAATTATACTAGTCATTAACCTTAGTCCATTTCAGTAGGTACTCCTGACCGTGGTACTCAGGAGTCCCCTCCTAGACATGATGCAAGACAGGACTGGATTATTTGTACAAGCACAATCGCCCACGGTGTCAGGATCAATTATACAGGTCATGTCATGTCAGGTAGCCGTCGCAACAGCTATTCGAGAAATCATGTCAGGTTATCATGTCAGGGGTACTTTGTCAGGAGTGCGCCACGACGGGCCACTATCAGGTCATGCCAGGTTATCATGTCAGGAGTGCACCACTACGGGTCACTATCACGTCGTGTTCAATTATCAATTCCAAACATACAAATGAATTCATGATTTTCAAGTTCAGGACAAAAGGCGTAAAGATATAAAATGAGCGTAAAATATCTAATAGAGGTAAAGCGTACTCATGTTGTACTGAAGTTACAAGATACATGATAATAATAAAAGAACAATAGTAACAATAGTAGCAATAATAATGTAACAGGGCACGACAGGAAAGTCCATGCGGCTGGGTCCAGGCAGAATTCTATGCGGCTGAGACAACAGGGTCTTATGCGGCCAGGGATAACAATTCTTATGCGGCTGGGAATAACTTCCCATGCGGCTCAACTGATATGGGTTCATGCGGTCAGGTTGGACGAAATTCCATGCGGCCCAATTTAGATGAGTCACATGCGGCTCGGGGGGAGTGAGCTCCATGCGGCTCAGAGAATTAGTCATATGCGGCTGAGGCAAATTAAGTCTCACGCGGCCAAGGGAGAATGTTCCCATGCGGCTGGACAGGGCAGGGTCTTATGCGGCTCAGTCTGAGCAAGGCTATGCGGCTCGATCCAAGTCAAGTCCCATGCGGCCAGGGGATATGGAATCCTATGCGGCTGCCAAAGGCAGAATTCTATGCGGCTCAACGATCCAGATATGCGGCTGGCGGGAAACCGAATCCATGCGGCTCAAAATGAATACTTGCCGCATGAACTTGTCATGCGGTCAAGTGCTGCCATGCGGCTCAGAACTGTGCTTCTTCTCCAAATTTTCGAGAAAAAGCACACCAAGAAACCATGGCTGCCATGATGCATAAAACCCTCATCCGGAGTCCAAATCCGGACTTCCTTAGGTCAAAATGGGGTAGAACGAGCTACTCTACAACATGGAACCAACAAAACTTGAAAGTAACAATGTTAAATAGATCAAAACTCAGAAAATCCAAAATTAAAATAAACTTAGATCTACAAGAATCTAGCCATGGAAACGGAAAATGTCAAGTACTAAAGAGTGTTAAAATGCTACAAGGAAGAGAATGAAACAATAATATTTGGGTTCCTCCGTGAAGCAAGATGCACTTGCCTAGCTCTCTCTCTCTCCCTCTCACTCACAGGTTGGTGAGAAATTTAATGGTGAAGGAAGATGATGATGAATGAAGAGAGAGAAATGAGAGAGTGCATTAATAAAGGGGTTTGTGGTGGTAGGTAGGAGGTTCACCCCTTGGTTCATAATGAACCAAGAGCAATCCCAGACCGAACCAACCAACCCAAATCAGGAATAAACCAAGCCAAGAAGGAAATTAAGCAAGAAAATCATGCAATACAAGAATAAATACGTACACGTATTCCAAGAATACGAAATACGAATACAGGCATTACAGGAAGCTCGAATGGGTGAACAGGTCACTAATAGGCAAATTACTATGGCATTTCCTGGAGCAACCCGATCATTTATGGTCCCGACTCCTCCGAGGATTGTATCTACAGAACAGACCTATTTGGTCTGCCAGGAAGCCGAAGAGAGCATCAGCTACATGGCTAAGCATGCTCGAAGTAAGACAACAGCTAGTAGGTAATATCCTTTGGCGTATAAGAGGAGGATGGATTAATATCTTTGAACAGCCACGGGTTCCTTCTCTTCCGGGTTTTTGTATAACTGAGAGCAGTTCAATACCAGGCGGACCAACTTTGGTTAGGGATCTCATCATCCCGAATACGAGATCCTGGAATATCGAACTCATCCAAGCCCTGTTTTCAGCGAGAGAGGCAACAGCCATTGTGAACATCTCATTGCGGGATGGAGATGGGGAAGACGTGCTGATATGGACCGAATCCAGAAACGAAAAGTTTTCGTCCAAATCTCTCTATGAAACACTGAGGAAACAGGCCCCAAGCAGCTCCTTTAGTGTCTCAGTCTGCCACCGTTGGAGTAATTTGTGGCGGGTGAAAGATATCTCCCCAAGAGTTCAAACATTTATATGGCGACTCCTTCACAATGCCCTCCCGCTTCTATGTGTACTCAGTAAGAGAATCCCCAACTCAAATGCAGATTGCCCTTTTTGTCTCGCTCATACGGAGGACTCTAATCATCTCTTCCTCATGTGCAATATAACAAGAGCGGTCTGGTTTGCAAGCTCGCTAGGCTTACGGGTCGACAATAAGGGGGACGTCTACAAGTTGATAGACGAGTGGTTGAATAACAAACATCATGAGCAGAGCTTCTTATTGGGGGCAGCGATTCTCTGGGCATTATGGAAAGCTCGGTGCGCTTGTATATTCAAACACGAACCGCCAAACGTCTATAAGATTCTTCAACAGGCTTACAATATATACCATGTGTATGGCGTCGGTCGAACAGATAGACTGGATCGCAACAATGCATTAAGACAAGAAGTGACTGAAGCCAAATGGAACCCTCATAGAACAGGTGAAATCAAAATAAATGTTGACGGAGCGGTTTCTACAAATTCCATAGCTGCTGCGGCGATCGCTAGAGATCATCAGGGAAAATTTGTGGCAGCGAAAACATGGTTTCTATCACCAGACTATGGCCATGCTGAAGATAGAAGTTTAACATATGTCACGCCCCAGAACCAGAATACTGGAGAGCGGGGGAATGACTCAGCCAGCTACGTATTACGGGTAGATGAATACCGTATAATACGATCAATGTTGTCTAAAAGACAAGGGGGTGCATACTACATGAAAGTCTCACTATGGTCACTTCACATCTATTGTCTCAATCATTCAAATAAAAAACAGAAATAGAGAACATGTAAGATAAAGCAGTAAGGCGTCCCAAACGCTCAGTCAAAATGTTCTTGATATTTGGTTTTACAAAACATAGCCAGATGATGTAGTAAGTATACACAATTGTTATCAGCTGCAGCCTGACTTAGTTACAATTATGCAAAAGTAGGTACGAGACAATCCGACTAACATGTCGGTGCCAAACGGCAAAGTATAAAGTATTTAACAAAACGAGCGGGGAAGTAAGAAAACCCACTCGAGCCCTCCTGCGATCATCCCTCTAGTGTTGACCATCGTGGAGGTAGAAGTAAGCTGGATCCTCGGGGACCGGCTCTAAATCTGGCCATGCAAAACCAGAGAGGTTAGACCTCTAACAGCAAGTACCGCAAGGAAGCACGATATGAGGGATTAAAACCAGTAATGAGAAAATATGATAAATAGATCTCTGCTTTCTACTGGGATTCACATAGTATCACGACACTTCGAACCAACCTCCCAACCAAACAAGGACAGAAGTTGGCACGTATGTCCTGACATTCTGATCATCTCGGCTAGGTAACAGAGGACATACAGTACACAAACAAATTAATTTAAACGGTCATTCAACTACTACGGCTTGCTACTGTGAGTTCCAAGTTATCCTGGAATTATGCAATAGGGATTCCTCAGTTCTTACTATGTGCAAGCAAGGCTAGTTTACCCAGTCAATCAATTGCGCCAATCATGAATTAGACGAGTCCCAGCAGGACGTCCGTCATCAATATACAATATACAATAGATAATATAACCAGATACCGCTCCCTGCCCGTGTGACAGATTTGCAGTATCTGTGGGGACCAGCCGGCCTGTCGGGCACTACTAGTCCCAAGAGGGCTGCCATGTAAGAACTCGGAAATCCATTCTCTCCATGCAATCATTATTTTATTTAACTTAATAGACTCTACGTTAAGTGAAATCCCATGTCGTGGGTCATGGTCATTCAAATGAGTACTTTCGTACGGGGTACGATATGCACAACTCTTCAACGATACCAGTACGGTCAGGTTGCATGTCTTACATAGCGTAATGCAACAATCAAAACTAACCACGGAGTAATCATGCCATGACCATAAAGTACACATGCTGCTTTTGTAAAATAAATAAATAAATAAATAAATAAATTGAAGCCTGCATGTGCCTGTATGTCAATATTTGGGATCAGCCAGTCGATTACAATAGTTCATAATTAATATGAACGTGTCCCATTCATTCAATTCAATAAGACGACTAGCCAGCCTCTTAGTTCCAACTAGGAATACAAGAATCAATTATTATGAGATAACCAACTCTCATATTATAATGTCAAGACAATAATTAATGTTAATAAAAGCCAAGATAATTAATCAAGGTCAATCAAATGTCGATCAATGTCAATCAATGTCAATTTGGAACAAGGATCAGCCAAAAGGCTTTAGAATCAGAGTTCATGCGACCAGGAAATCATGCGGCTAAGGAAGCTTAAATTCATGCGGCCGGGACAACATGCGCCTATGCGGCTAGGACCACACGCGCCTATGCAGCTAGGATAACATGCGCCTAAGCGGCCGGGATTTGAAATAGCCCCATGCGGTTCAGCAATGCCCAAGCCATGCGGCTGAAAAAGGTTGCAGTCTCATGCGGCTACGGCTAACATGCGACCATGCGGCCAAAGGAAATTCCATGCGGCTGGGGGATAGCCAACCCCATGCGGCTCGAAATGACATGCGCCCATGCGACTCGAAATGACATGCGTCTATGTGACTCGAAATGACATACGTCCATGCGGCTCGAAATGACATGTGCCCATGCGGCTGAACATGGGACAAGCCTATATGCGGCTAAGGAAAACTAATTTCATGCGGCTGAATAAGTGCAATCCTGTAAGCGGCTGAGAAGTCATGCAGCGCCATGCGACTGCGGGACCGAATGCATATGCGGCTAGCTAAGAACTCATGCGACAGATAAGTCTCATGTGGCTGACTAAGCCCATGCGGCTGGAATTGGAATCAGTCTCATGCGGCTCAAAACGAATGAACTCATGCGGCTGGAATGTCCATGCCCATGCGGCTAGAATGTCCATGCGGCCAGGGGACTGTTCTTCTTCTCCACTTGTCCGAGAGGAAGAACCATTGAAAGCCATTGCTTCCAAACTCCATAAATCCTTCATTCTAAGCCCAAATCTGAACTTCCATAGGTCAAAATGGGACATAACGAAATTCTTTACAACATGGAACCATCAAAACTTGAAGATAACTAAGCTTGCTAGATCAAAACCTAAGAAATCCGAAAATGCAACAAACTTAGATCTACAACAAATAAGCCAGGGAAAGTGAAAATGCTAAGTACTAAAGAGACTCAAAATCAAATAAGGATGTCACGCCCCAGAACCAGAATACTGGAGAACGGGGGCAGACATAGCCAGCTACGTATAACGGAATGGAATCTACACCGCTATACGGTCACGGCTGTCTAGATATGTGAGGGTTTCACTACAATCCATCAGTCTCTTAAGGTCATAAAATAGCCTATTGTCTCAATCTCAACCAACTAATAATAATCACAAGATATCAGATCTACAAGTATACAATTGTAAGGCGTCCCAAACATTACATATCCAGATGATCATGAAGCTAGTCGTTACAAAATGTGAGGACTAGCAAGAGTTCAGTCATACATGATCAACTCCCGGGGCTTGTCAATCATGTTACAGCCCGTAGACAGACAGTAAGTAAGTACAATCGAGCTAACACTTGCTCGTCGGCTAAACGCCTCAAAAGAATAATTTACAATATTACAGTGGGAGAACAAAAGAAACCCACTCGATGCCCTGGTTACGCCTGGTGACCACCATCGGGCTGGAAGACAGGTAGATCCTTTGCTGCTGCTCCGGTATCTGGCCATACAAAACCAGCTGGGTCAGACCCCAGGAAGAGCAAGTGCCACAAAGGAGGCCACAAAATAAGAACCAAATGGAAAAGCATGACAGGATGATATACGATGAGATAACCATAGGACTATTCAGATAGCTAGGTTACAACCCGTAAACCAAACAAGGACCGGGGTTGTAACCCTTCGTCTGAACGGAACATGGTTTCTCTCACCATTTATCGGCAAGATAAATATAAGAAATCAGGTCAAGTAACAATCTGGAGTGACAATCATTATAGTGACAATCTGGAGTGACAATCCTTCAATCATTCTGGTACAATCTTACGATCAATCGATTCTAGACAATACTATACTGGACTAGACTTCATCCAAGCAATCACGGCCAATCATTGCCTACAGCTTTCTACATTAACTAACTAGGGTTATCACAATCCTAATTACTAGCAAGATGCAATGAGATGCTCCAAGTAGTCACAGGCCCTACAGCTATCCAGGTTATCCAGGCAATCATTATAGTGACAATAGAGTTCAATCATTTAAGTAACAATGGAGGGTGCCCCACATAACAGTGGGCTGGAAATGTGCCCTACTCGTCGGCAGGCTACAAGTCCATTCATTTGCGGCCGGGATAACGGGATCGCCTGTAACTGGGGAACATCTTCTTCATGACTAGTAAATTATACTAATTATTAACCTTAGTCCAATTCAGTAGGTACTCCTGACCGTGGTACTCAGGAGTCCCCTCCTAGACATGATGCAAGACATGACTGGATTATTCGTACAAGCACAATCGCCCACGGTGTCAGGATTAATTATACAGGTCATGTCATGTCAGGTAGCCGTCGCAACAGCTAGGATATAAAATGGGCGTAAAGTATCTAATAAAATATCAATATACAGGGCTATAGAAGAGCCAAGCTTAAAGAATTAAGACCAAAACTCCAAGAGCCAATGGGTCAAGCAAGGGGTCAGGGGGCAGCGTACACAAAAGTCACGCACGCAGGGGGAGCTGCGTACATGAAAAGTCACGCACGCTCAAGGGAGCAGCGTACATGAAAAGTCACGCACGCTCAAGGGAGCAGCGTACATGAAAAGTCACGCATGCTCAAGTCTGCGTACGCACAAAAGCACGCACGCAGGAGACACACTTCCAACAGGAAGCGTATCCAAGGCTCAGTGGCGTAAGCTAAGAAGCTCTGCACACTGCTCACTGTCTTCTCCAAACAGCAAGAACACCATGATGAAACCAAAGCTTCAAAGCATCACAACTTAGCCATCCGAACTCCAAATCCGGATTTCCAAGGCTCCAACTGGAGTGAAACTGAATGCTCTTCCACATGGAAACATCAAAACCCATAAACATCCAACTAAAATAGATCAAACCATGCAAAATCCGAAAATAGAAAAACTTAGATCTAGAGCAATGGAGACACCAAATCACAAAAAGCTAAGAACTAATGTTGATCACCATGTCCTAATCTAGCAAGTGGACAAATAAAAGAGGGTTCTTATGTAGTGGCAAGATGCACTTGCCTAGGGTTAGGAGAGTTGTGGAGGAAGGAGAAGAAGAAGAAGAAGAAGGAAATTAATGGTGGAAGTTATGAGGAGAGAGGGTGGTAGGTGGGGGTTATAAAGAGGGGGAGTTGTGGTGGGGATGAGGGGTAGCATAGGCTAAGGTGATCCAATACCTATAAACCAACCAAACCGAACCAACCCAATAAAACCGAGCCATGCCAAAATCCGAAATACGAGAAACACCAAAATTCCACAAGTTAAGAAAAAATAAAAATACATGCAAAAAATCCAGATACGAGTATAATTACGAAATACAGGAAATGAGGGTGACAAAGGAAGATGATGGAACAGTAATAATGGGGATCCATCAAGAAGCAAGTTGGCACTTGCCTAGTCCTCCTAGGTTGGGGGGGGGGGAGTTATGAGGAAGAAGAAGAGAAATGAGAAGAAGTAATGAAGAGAGAGAAAGGGGATGGGCTTTAAATGAAGGAGTGGTGGTAGGTGGGTTCGGTTCATGATGAACCAACAAAAACCGAAAACAAACCAATCTAGGCCGAACCCAAAAGCAAAGTAAAAGCAGAGAATAAAAATGCAGAAAGTAAAATACAGAAAAATAATTGCAGAAAATAAATTAACATGAAATTAAAGGAATTTAAATACAGAATAATACATGGTAAATATTAAATAAATACATTCCAGCAGTACATGTATTTAGAATACGTATTCCGGGAACGGAAAGTGACAACATCAGAAGTTCAAGCTCTTCGACTGGGGGTACTTCTCGCTAAAGAACTTAATATGAGGGACACTTGGATAGAGGGAGACTCACTCATTACCTATCGAATTTTCCAAGGAGAGAAGGAGCTAATTCCATGGAGGCTACTAGACCTGGTTCAGGAGACACATGCTGAGATCTCCGGTTTTGTCAAGGAAATTAAGTTCTCCTTCACCCGTAGAGAAGGCAATGAAGTAGCGCATCGGTTGGCATCACACACCCTCAACTGCTTACAGGTTTTAAATGGGAACCAAATGTATTCACCACCTAGTTGTATTCTCCAACTTCTTACTGAAGAAGCTGAAAATATTGTACTCTCTGATTCATTAATTGATTAATAATACCATCCTTTACCTTTCAAAAAAAAAAAAATTTGAAAACAATAATTTTATGTATGTGTTTCGAAGTCCAATTTTAATAATTTAATAACTAGTCCAACTTTAGACGCAGTTTTGAAATACAACAAATGTGTATGAAAAATATAATTTAATCATGATCCCAACTTTGGACCGTACCCATTAAACGGTAGACATAGCCCAACCGAACAAACGAATAAACTGAAACCTTTATTCGACTCAGATTTGGCAAATTTCTATTCGGTTTTGGTTTTGAATTTTTAAAATTTTGGTTTATTCGATTTTGACTAATTCAGTTCGGATAAAATTGAATACGCCGAATGCTCACCCCTACTCGAGGCCCTTATGTACAAGGACGAATCCAAGCTTTGTTTGGGGTGGGCTCGAGCCCACCAAAAAAAAATATTTTACTTTTTTTTTCTATATAATTTTTTTTTAATTTTTTTATATAGGTTAGTCCACTTTTAGTCTACCCAAATTTATGATAGTCGAACCCAGTTACGTTTTCTTGATCTGCCCATGCATGCACAGTCACACGTCATTGCGGATTATTAAAGTAATATTTGTAATAATAATAGAACAAAATTACACACTAACATGGGAACAAAAGAGGGTTTTATTTATGGGTTTGGTGAGTAAACAAAAAACATTAACAAACACAAATTGCAGCTTCTACAAAAAAAAAAAAAAAAAACACGTACGCGGGTTGTTGGACCGGTACTAATTCCATTCAGCTTTTTCCTCCCTCGTTCGTCAGTGACGGACTGTGCCACTGTGGGCCCCCACAACTCTTCACCCTTATAAACAACACGAGAATAAGCAAGAACCAACTTCTCTCTCTTCCTCCTCCTCCTCATTTCTTCGTATCAGCATTCTGATTCGGACACAGACACGGATACGGACAGGATTGGTAAGAAATAGAAACCCCAATGTCTTCTTGATCATTTATTTCTGTGTTGGCATTGAGTAGTAATATTGTTACTTTTTTTGTGTTTAGTTATTATTATGCATATCACAATAATTTCACATTTTGTTCATACTTTTTTTTTCTCTTCATGATTGAATGGAATGTGAATGGATTTATTTATTCATTTATGATTTATATATTATGTTTGATTTCGATTGATAAAAGTGCCACCAAATCCCAACCTAACTACCCACACTAATCGCCAACTACTACACTATTCCGAAAACTTGCGATCGTTCAAGTGATAAAATCATTTGTTGCACCGGCAAGGATACAACATGGACACGACAACGATTCTGATGCGTACTGACGTGTCGTCATGTGCTTTCGGAGTGTCCGTGTCGTGTCTCCAGTATGTGTTCAACACAGATACGATATCATGCCGACACTTTGAACAAGCCAGAAGCGGATGCCCGGCATTAGAAGGATACATGCGGTTTTGGTTGCAGAGGGCCTGGATCCATGAAATCCAATCCGAGAAAGCTATGTTATAGACATCTGGCCTGGCCTCGCAATATAGTAGATATATTATACGTCCACCAAAATTTTGAAAAGGGCAATTTACGTTAACTATCCTTGTGTTTCATATTTATTACAGGACCACTCTTATTTTGAAGATAATTACACGGACCATCACTATGTTTTATATTTTCTGTAGAAAGTTATAACACTAATCACCCTTATTTTAAAAATAAAACATAAAACAGAGGGGTGGTCCATGTAATTATTTTCAAAATATGTTGGTCCCTGTAATACCCATGAAACATAGGGGGGTTAATGTATTTATTTCTCAAAATTAGAACAAAATATACTGACTAATTATGTAACATGGCCCCCACACGTCAGAGAGCTAGGTGCACCATGGATGACTACATAATCTCACATCACGAAAAGTATTCCTACTTTTCTACTTAGAACTAGTTTGATTCTTTGTTCGAAAGAGAGTGCCGACATCTTAGTCAAAACGGCAAACAAAATTGTTTTGGTTGGGTTCCAGCATTTTCCGTTTTCACCATAGAAAAATGGCCGAATAGAGCAAACACCAAATGTTTGTGAGAGCACCATTTGGCATTTGCGATTTCTACTGGGAACCAAACTAGCCCTTAGAATTTGTTTACACACCCCAAGATGGGTACAAGAGAGGCGAAGAGAAGCTTCTTTGGATTTGGTATGTAAATCCAACTTGGCGGCACCCTCTCAAAGTCAAAGAAAGAAAGAAAGAGAACTTCTAAAAAGCATATATATATTTTATATATATATATATATATATATATATATATATATATATATATATGCCGAGCTTTGTAACGTGAGCTTGTAACCCATGTGGGGGCTATAAAGTGGTTCGGACGGTTGGTCCGGTTTCCCTTGGGTTTGGGTGATTGTGGTGATTTATTCTGGCCCGCCCGATCCAAGTCCGGAGTTGGGTTTCTTGGCTCAGGCGAAGGCTTGGGCCGGGTTTTCCTTAGAGCGGAGGAGACCGCGTGAGGCTGGTTTCACAGAGCAGCGTTTACCTCCCGCTCCGGACAGTGGATGGATTACGAGCCGGTTCACCGGTCTCCCAACAAAAAAACCCAGGGCCGGTCCAATCGGTCTCCGGACTTGAAAAAAAAAAAAAAAAAAGCAAATGACCTCTAGCCTAGTGGTTAAGAGAGATGCATGCGGCCCAAGTGGTCGGAGTTCGAGCCTCAGTGGAGGCGAGTTCGCCAAAAATTACCCATTGCTTCAAAAAAAAAAAATATATATATATATATATATATATATATATATATATATATATATATATATATTTGATTTCAAAATCAAAATTTGTATGTGCATCCATAGACATTCTTTTTTCTTGTTTGGATGTGACTGGATTTATTTATTGTTTGTGCCATCTTTTGACTATGATTGAACAGAGTGACACCAAATCCCAACCTAACCAACCAACACTAATTGCCAAACCACTTCTTCCAAATTTTAACCAACTGATTCAGAAAACCTGCAATCATTCTAGATAAAATCCTATGTTGCAGTACCGACATAGATAAGGCAAGGACAAAGAGACAACAACATGGGCAACTGTTTTGATGTATCTTGCTGTGTTTTTTGAGTGTCTCTGTCATGTGTTCGACACGGATAGGGCAGTGCCTATTTTGTAGTGTTCGTGTATAGTGACTTCTAGAACAATTATCAACCTATGCTGATTCTTTCTCTCGGTCCATTCTGATCGATATGTGGATATGAAGAAAAAATGGTTGTTTTGAGTCTTTGACACATTATTTTGAGGATTGGGTCATGATGGTGGCATGGGTCTTTCTTGCTCTGCCTTATGCCGAATACTGCTCAATATCTACTCTGATTGAGATGCAGTAATGTAATTATTGGTGGTTTTTGGTTTTGTTTACAAAATGTATGTAAACCTGTTGTGTTAGGGTTAGGGTGATTTGAGCCTATCTAGGAGTCTTGATCGGTTTTTTCTCTCCATTGGATTCGATTGGAGAAGCATGGTTTGGTTGAGAGTATTTCATGGTTCTAGTTTCTGGTGATTACTTCCATGTTCAATATTCATTGTGTGGTTCCATTTCATTCCTACGTGCTTGTGTTTGAGATTGAGGAGCAGCTAGGAAGTACATAGTACAGACACTCCAAAATACACTCGGCCTAGGGTGGGTCCCCCCTACGGCTAGACCGCCAGTTAACAAGAAGGAGCTACCTTTTATGTGCGTGTTGAAATTTCTTATTGGACATTTTGAGTATGTGTCCCTTCTCTAGTGATCTCACACTTCTACGATTTACCTTGGAAGCATTAACACCACGTGTCAGGGCGTGCATGGACACAAAACACAAACACCATACTATACAATTCTGGTTGCTCTTGATGTTGTGTCTTGGTTAGTCCTTACAGTTGAAATGAATCTAATATCTCAGATAATTTTATTGAGGGCTACTGCCTACTACTTATAGAGGGTCCAACCCCTCTTCATATTACATCTAACCGATGTGGGACTAAAGTCCCTTATTTACTCTCAACACTCCCCCTCAAGATGGGGGATAGATATTAATCATCCCCATCTTGTTACATAGCTTTGACAGACTCAATGAACTAAGACCCTTAGTCAGACAGTCTGCCACTTGTTCTTCTGAGCGAACATAATCAATCTTCAGTATCCCTTGTTCCAGCTTTTCCTTGATGAAGAATCGATCGATCTCGATGTGCTTCGTTCTGTCGTGCTGAACCGGATTGTTCGCTATACTTATCGCAGCTTGACTATCGCTCAGAAGGCGCAATGGTGTCCCCTTGTCTAGCTTCAACTCTGTCAGCAGCGCCTTTACCCATAGTAATTCTGATACTCCTAGAGCCATTGCTCTGTATTCTGCTTCAGCTGTTGACCGTGCTACCACTGACTGTTTCTTGCTTCTCCATGAAACCAGGTTTCCTCCTACAAAAACACAGTACCCTGTGGT
>JANAVB010009998.1:1529001-1627111 GCA_029216955.1 Iris pallida | reverse complement strand
AGACCTTCTGTCGTCTATGCAGCTTGCCCAGTCTGCATCGCAGTATCCCTCAACATCTGTGCATCCATTCTTCTTGAACCACAGTCCTTTTCCCGGCGTCCCTTTCAGATATCTTAGGATCTGAAATACTGCATCCATATGACCCGTTCTTGGATCATGCATATAGCGGCTTACAACACTTACTGCAAATGAGATATCAGGGCGAGTATGCCCTAGATAAATCAGTCTGCCTACTAGCCTTTGATACCTTTCGCGATCAACAGGCTTTCCTGCTTCTGCTCCCATCTTGCACTTCTGGTCAATTGGAGTGACTGCTGCTCGGCATCCCAGCATTCCTGTCTCCTTCAGCAGATCTAGTACATATTTTCTTTGTGAGAGAACAATTCCTTGTTCACCATCACACACCTCGATACCCAAAAAGTATCTCATCTCTCCCAGGTCCTTCACCTCAAACTCTTTGGCGAGTTTCGTCTTCAGTTTAGTGATCTCAACTACATCGTCACCTGTGATCACTATATCATCTACATATACAGCAAGTATAGTAATGTGGCCCCTTGCATGCTGGAGGAAGACAGTATGATCTGCATTTGTCTGATGGTACCCCATGCCAGTGACAGCCCTTCTGAATCTGTCAAACCAGGCTCGAGGAGATTGCTTCAGCCCGTACAGCGACTTCTCAGTTTGCACACTTTTCCATGTGACGTTCCTTCACCTGAATCTGACACAGAGTAGCACCCCGGAGTCTCCATGTATACTTCTTCTTGTAGGTCTCCATGAAGAAATGCGTTCTTTACGTCTAACTGGTGTAGCTTCCACCCATAGTTTGCTGCAATAGAGACCAGTGTTCTTATGGTACTCATCTTCGCTACTGGGGCAAAAGTCTCATAATAGTCGATACCATATGTCTGGGTATAGCCTTTTGCAACCAGTCTCGCCTTGTATCGTTCAACTTTTCCTTCTGGTGTCTCCTTCACTGTGTAAACCCATTTGCATCCCACAGCTTTCTTCCCTTCAGGTAATGGCACCAGCTCCCATGTCTTATTTTTCTCTAGTGTCCCAAGTTCTTCCATCATTGCGGCTTTCCATCTAGGGTCCTTCTTTGCTTCCTACCAATTCTTAGGTAAAGAAGTGGAGTCTAACGAAGTGAGGAATGTTTGATAAGTCGGAGAAATATTAGAATAAGATAGGTAGTTGGCGATATCATGTTCATAATCTTTATAACGAATAGGAGCCTTTTCCGCATTAATGCGAGAAGACCTCCTTAAGGGAGCAATGAGTGGTGGAGAAAGCATACCATCCGAATCGGAGAGATCCGCTTCCGAATCCGAGCAATCCGGTGCGGGAGTAACATCTTCAGGAGTCGGGGCAGGAGTAGACGAGGGACTTGGCACATAGGCACAGGGTACGGCACAGTACTGGACCTCTGCTGTCTTCTTCTGTAAACTTGGAGCTCATTTTCCCTTGTCTGCTTCTCCCCATGCGTAATGTACGTATTGTCTTCTTCATCCTCCGTATCAGTATCATTGATGCTTTCTCCCCTTTCTGCCAGTTTGTCACGACAGGACAAGGTACCGATCCGACAACTACGTTTGGGCGTAGTACTATCCTTGCTTTTTAGTTTGTTTGCATATGCTCATCCTCCATTTCTGGTTAAATGAAGTTGACATCATGAAAATTTGATGAATTCTTTGGCAAATGGCAATTATCATATTCATTGGAGGGAAAAAAAAAATCCTACTAGAGATATTAGCATCGCCCAATTTATTGATTACTTGGGTTATAGCTTATAAATTATCTACATGTGTATCCTTCATAACATCATAAAACTTATGGCAATCTGACATGTTGCAGGAAAATATACACAAGGAGAAGGATAATAAGTTGCTAAGTATGTCAAGCTTGTGTGCTTATATGCTACAAACTTAAATACAAAAACTTAAAACCACAAGTTTCTGGAATTCTTGTGATTTCATGATTCTATTGCACCATATTCACTTGGTGCACCCACCTCCAATAATCTGTATTTTACTTATAATTGGATTTTGAAACATTATCATTGTAGGGTTTCTTCTATGTTGTCCTGTTGGCTCTTATTACTGAGAATAACATGCACATTAACTGTTCACATAAATATAATTCAAATATTGATTAGTTTTACACCATATTCTTCTTTTTGTCTTCCACAAGCAGAGGATGGCTGATATTCAACTGGGTTCTCATACTGTGCAATCCCATGGAGCGAAACTAGCAAAGTTCCACATGCATGACTGGATTATACTTGGACTTCTTGTTGTGATAGATATTGTATTGAACGTCATTGATCCCTTCCACCGTTTCGTTGGTAAAGACATGATGACGGATCTGAGATATCCCTTGAAAAAAAACACGATACCATTTTGGGCTGTTCCAGTATGTTCTTTCTGATCATATACTTGTAATATTATTTAGATAATCCTGATCTCCACGAAGATTGAACATAAAAGAATTTTCACATAGCTGAAGGATGATCGGTTATTCTTTCCTGACAGTCGTTTGCAATTTTACTACCTTTAGCAATATTTGGTGGCTTTTACTTAAAAAGGAGGAATGTGTATGATCTACATCATGCCATACTAGGTACATCTTTATATTGTCCAGGAAAATAATTGGTACTACATGATTAGCTACATATTTAAGCTTTTTATAAAATTTCTTGCAGGTCTTTTGTTTTCTTTGCTTATTACTGGGGTCTTGACTGACGCCATAAAGGACGCTGTAGGTCGACCACGGCCAGATTTCTTCTGGCGCTGTTTTCCTGATGGGAACGATGTAGGCCTTTGAACTAAGCATATTTATCCTTGAAGTTCATTTAAAATTTTACCGCTTAATTTGTGTTCCCGTTAAATATCGTGCCAGGTTTATGATAGTATTACCACAAATGTTATATGTCATGGGGAGAAGAGTGTTATAAAGGAAGGGCACAAGAGTTTTCCTAGTGGACATTCTTCATGTAAGATGCAAACTATTCTAGGTGGTAACTGTAGATTGTTGATTTAATGTTTTGAACTTTTATTTGGTAACATCTATTGTGATTCTTTTTGTTATTTCTACTTCTTGTTAAAGTTTAGAGACATATAGTTCATTATATATCCTCTGTTGGGTTTCCATATGTGATAGTGCAGAGTATTTTCTCTGAAAAACATTATTGCCATTATGATTAAGCAAAATTCTGCATGATTTCTTTGCATGAGAAATAGAAAAGCTGGTGTTATTCTGCTCTTGCTGGTTATAAGAAGTTTGATGCATTTGGTAAATAGTAGTTGTTTATTGTTACTAGCTATAATACTATGTACTATGTACACATGAACATCCTGCTTGCACTTTGCCAACTAAAGAATAATAGTTATGTAAAAATGGGATCAATCATGATTATGTGTTCTCTTTTATGCATAATATGCACACACACACACACACACACACACACACACCACACACACACACACATATATATATATATATATATATATATTATATATATATGTATATATATATCTTAGTATTCTCATCCAAAGGCTTTGTTGTCATAAGATAATGGTATATATTCAGATCTGAAACAAAAATAACTTGGTGATGCGACATATTGGTTACATTGTGTATTTATTTGGTCGTTCAATATCGACTGGAAGCATGTCATTCATCTCCTTTAAGCCATGCCTGCTAAAATGCTCATGGCCACTTTTATGAATTAGCTTCACATTTTCTCCAAGTTCAGCCAAAGAAATCATTGATTTGCCTAATCACGATTCTAAACCCAAGAAGTGTAGATCTCCAGACTCCACACTGATGAGGAAACCCAATTAGTTTGGAAACAGCTCATTGATCGGAATATGACTAGGATTTTTAGTTTGTATGTCCTATGATGTGAATGCTACTGCGTGAGATCGTTGGCTTTTCGTGACTGAGATGAATGCAATTCCATATAAAAGTAATCTACAATTTTTGTCACCAATATTAATGGCTTATTAGCTGTATGATCAATAATGGGTCAAAACTATCAGGAAACACCCAAATAAAACAAATGTACAGATATTGGTGGCTTAACCTATCATGATGCATGTTGCCAAGACTGTAGGAAACACCACACTAAGAATCAAACTCTAACACTATTAATGGCATAGTGGTTTCATTATGCATGTTGTCTATGCCTTTTGATGGATGGGTTTGAAGTCCAAGTCTCCAAGTGGATGGGTTTCCTTTTGAGGCGTTTCTACATAGTGTTCTTTAGAAAACCGCCACCTTGTAGCATTTGTCCAACAACTAAACCCTTGCAATATCCTATTCATAAAAGAAGGTGCATGCCACAATTTTGAAAACCACAGCAGTTAAACAGTCTATAAGCATTCTCAAAACTTCATGCTTCTTATAGTAGGTACATGCATGTGTCATCAAATGGTGTCTCTTTCTTCAGCCATTGTAGATAATGCTGGTAATGATCTTTAACACATTTCCAATAAAAAAAATGTTGGATTCAAGGTGCTTCAAGATTGGGCCATGTTAGTGTTGTCACGTCCCAATTCCGAAGAATCGATAGTCGTCTCCCGGGCGTGATGTCGTGCGAGCCAAAGTTGCGATCGCACAAGGCATAGTTATAAGGTTATCCGAAAACAACATCAAATGGAGTACGCAGAGAAATTGAACAACACATTTGAAATTGAAGAAACTTATGTTTTCATTGATAATAAAACATCATTTACATGACTACATTACAATCATTGTCGCACGGGCTACAACATGACTCGATTACAAAATGAACACTGATGAGATAGTCGTTCCATACATTACATCCCCGTTTACAACAAAACATTTTCAAAGACCTGGAATCGGGGGAAGTCGAGACATCATTTCTTCTGGACTAAATGTGGAGTCTTCAAAAGGATCAAACAAGTCTTCAACACACGGACGAGGCTTCAAATGTACTTACGTCGCCTTGAGCTTAAGTGACACGCCCTTCTTGGTTCGGGTACCTGTGGAGAGCGAGGATCAGTACATTACACTTAGTACTGGTGCGTGGCAAATTAAGTTTCATGCTCTCATTTGGTTGAAGCTTTTATATGACTTAGTTTGAATCTTTCTAACCATCCTAATGAATTTCAGACAAGCATATGACATGCATAATGTAAATTACGCTAGAACTTACCCACGGCAGAGCGTGTCGTGCAATGTGAGACTTACCATGTTCTTTCCTGTCAATTGTTATCGTTAGCATAGCGTGTGCAATTTATGTGTGATTGGTCACTGACACCACAAGCCATTCTGGACTTATA
Source organism: Iris pallida (assembly GCA_029216955.1). Lineage (NCBI taxonomy): Eukaryota > Viridiplantae > Streptophyta > Magnoliopsida > Asparagales > Iridaceae > Iris > Iris pallida. Next base: position 1,621,808 of record JANAVB010009998.1, on the reverse strand, counting down.
GCTTAGTTAGTCAGGGCCCTTTCAACGCAAGTAGCGAGCCCTGCTGAAAGTTTCCGTCTAACCTGTGCTATTATCCAGCACAACTATACCGTGTTTCCTCCTAGGCCTAAACGGTCCCGTGGCCCCGGGATGCCGCTTGAGGAAACTTTTACCTTGTCGACAAATTGTCCATGACCGTGTTAATTTAGTTACTAAAGCATGGTCTATATTTTTGAGAACTTAAACATTTCATCGTGTTCCGCCTTGTCGTGGCATCAATATGTTCAATGAGTCAATCTTTTGTTCAACACAGTTTTATAAGATAAGTAGACGTGTCTGTGCCCTTGCATCTATCATTTCATTTGCAATAATGTTATCGATTGAACTAAGAAAGGGGTCGAGAAGAGAAGGGTCAGCCACTCACCTTGATATTTGTTCGAGGCGAGAGACTTGTTGGTTGCGCTAGTCGTCGCCTACGTGATTACCTGAAATCGCACAAGCAACTGATTAGAACACTGTATTATTCAAGGAGTTCGATATGTAAATGCGAGTTTGAAAACGCAAGCCATGAAAACCATCGAAAACATTCACGAAAACGCATTCAGAAAACCAACGCCAAAGAAGCAAGTGCGGCATGAAAAGCAGAGCAACGGGAGGTCTCTCCCGACTCAGCCGCAGAGTCTATCCTCGAGGCGCAACCCGCTGAATATGGGACTTGATTCCGAAGAAGACTTTCCATAACGAAAAATGATCTTAATTCAATCGTTCCCGTTCGACCGTTTCAATCGATTCCGATCTATTGGTTCCGACTGAATCGGTAGCGACAGTGTCGCTTTCTCGCGCACTCCGTGGACAGAAACAGGACACGATGTAGGGATGGGACACTACAAGTGTTGGGTTTTGTTTTGTTTTTTTTAAATGGTAATTTATTTATTACAATTCTTCGCCACATAATGGCCCACAACCCGGCCCCGCAGGGCTACAAGCCGGCCCACCTGGCCCTTAAGTCTCACTACAGATTTAGAGTTTTGAAACAGAGAATTTAACGTGGTATCAAAACAACACAAGTTTAATCTCTGATGAATATTGTAAGCTGGCATTATAAAAAATTAGAATGCAGCAAGAATCAAGCTCTCAACCCATAAAGAAATGGGTTTTAACCTGCAAGAACGTGTTAGAATATAATATATTATCCTGCCCTCACTAAAACTCTAGAATTCTGGTGCAGTGGCAGGATTGTGAAATCAATACGTAAACGAGCTTTAATACTTGTCGGGAATTTTTTGGATTGAATGCGCTACTCTTTTAAATCTTTGTTCGATCTCTCCTCTTTCTAGATTGCTTTCTTGGGTTCAAGTATGCTCTTTTCGATACTTCTAACTGCTCAGACACTAGTTTCATGAATTATGCATGTTAGAGATTTTATTCATTTTATAATAAATGTCTTGTAGCATTGTCAAGTGTTAGATTCTGTTTTCTTATAACATTGTTTGAGAATATTTGTAAGCAATTCTCATGTATCACTATGCAGGGTCTTTTGCTGGTCTAGGATTTTTGGCATGGTATCTAGCAGGGAAAATCAGAGTATTCGACCGTAGGGGCCATGTTGCTAAACTTTGTTTAGTTTTCCTTCCTCTACTTGCAGCCTCCCTTGTCGCCATTTCTCGAGTTGATGACTACTGGCATCATTGGCAAGATGTATTTGCTGGAGGGTTTTTAGGTTTGTTTTTCCATGATTCATCCTACTTGTATGTTACAGTTAATACGCCATAGAGATGCTTTTGCTAATTTTGTTTGCCATTCTGTCTCCTCTTTCTAATTTGCAGGACTTCTAGTTGCTTCAGTTTGTTATCTCCAATTCTTTCCACCTCCTTATCATATTAATGGTACGTTCTCCTCTTATGTAACCAATATGAAATGTCTTCAAAGCAACGTTCGCAGTATCGGTATTGGAATCGGTATCGGACCATTCCTAATTTCCTGTAAGTATCTCGATAGGTGGTATTGGCAGTATCAGTGGTTTCATATCAGAGTATCAGATTTTTTGGTATAAAAACAAATAATTATTAACATTTTAGAAAATATTTTATATTTAGGCATAATTTTAAATATTTCTAGTGGTTTTTTTGCAATTTTGAAATTGAATGAAATAGTAGTCACCTTGTCGATTAGTTGGTTTCCATGTGATAGACAAGTTTTTATTTTTATTTTTACATCTTCTACGACCTTATTAGAATTTTACACCCCTTACACCCTTGTTGATTGATCATTTTCGTTCAATTTTCTTTGCCGAATTGACCGAAAAAAGACCCCAATGTCGGTATCCGTCAGTATCAGGTATCGGTCGGTTTCGGATTGGGACATGCCAAACCGTATCGGCCGATAGTGCAAACTATACTTCAAAGTTGATACCTAATTTTTCATCTGTTAGAACTTTAGAATGTTAACTGAGTTGCTGTTCCATTGACCGGCAGGTTGGGGTCCTCATGCATATTTTCATATGCTGTCGGAAGCTCGGAGTAATGGTCAAGTTACGCCTACGACTACAAACAATCTTCATCTGAATTCAAGACCAACGGAGCTCGAGACAGTTTATGTCGAGCAGCAGAACCACTTCAGAGTTAGAGACACGAGTCCGATTCTAGACGACATGGAGTCCGGTAGGAGACACTGATTCCCCTCTGCTTGTAATATAAATGTTCGATCGGACTTTGATGTAAAAAATAGTGTCTTAGAATCCTCCTCTTTTTTTTTCCGATTAGGTTAGGTTGGTTGTATATGATTGTTTTTGTCTGCTTTCTTATTGTAGCGGTTGTAATGTAGTAGGCTTGTGATTCATTTTGCTCTGTTATAATAAGTGCATTCATAGTTATGCGCAGTTCCAGCTAGTTTTTGTTGGATTTGTATCTAGTTTTCGGTTCGGATGGAAAATGGGATTATGATATGTAGATAATTGGGATTCGTTCAAGCATTACATGAAAATTTTATTTTAAGTCATATAGTTCCAGTCTAGAATCGTATCTTACGTGTCAACTCCGGTTCGGATCATACCGCATTTCCAACAATGACAAATTTAAATTGGCTTGAGACAAATTGTGCTGAACGTTCGTACGTATAATGGCTCTTTTCTCATTGCAGAAAGGTAGATTCAATCTAATGTTGGAGTTTTCTCATCGCAGAAAGACAACTACACCCGTAAGGTGGTCTGAGTGTCAGACATTCACAAGAAAGCGGATATGATCAAACCTAATGTTAGAGACAACTACACGGACTTCAAAGGTAGGGTCCAACAATGGTTGGTTGGCACACAATGGTAGTGTACATGAATGTGGGCACTTCAAAGATAGGGTCCGATGTTGGATATTTTTTCTATAAAAATCTGCAAACAAAATAAAAGAAGTTAAATTTACCGGCCTCCGGGGAAGTCGCGCACGAAGCACTGCCCTAAGAGTTAATCCGGGTCTATGTGCAGACTTTTCCGGATGCTCCTAGTGGTAAAACTTCCGGTCTACCGGTATTCCGTCGTCGCACATAACTCGGGGAGATTGACCCTGACTTAGCTCTGCCCAGAGCAACAAACCAAGAACAAAAGAGTTTCAGAGTGACAAGAATTCGAGAGAGCGAGAGAGAGTGTTTTGTAGTAATTTTCAGTATGTTCAAAGTATTGAGATTTGCCTCAATATATAGGCTTTTCTCTAAGGTTAGTGAATAAAGGAGAATGAAGACAATTTAATCTAGCCAATAAATATTGAAGGTTACAAAATTCAAATGAAAAACCATGTGGTACATTGTACCTGGACATGAGTTGATGTTACAAGTTTAATGGATTCATAACGGTCAAAATTATTGTAAGGGAGTTGAGCTTTTGCTAGCTCATGTGTGTGTGAACACAACACATACAACTAACAATCCCCCCCCCCCCCCCCCAAAAGGTCAAATCCCGAAGTAATAGAAGGAAAGAAAGTAAGACAAGAATAAGAGAATGTCTGGGCAGTTGTATACTATGCATAAATGAGATGGACTACAGCCTTGAATCTCACGTAGTGACTATTGTCTTTGTCTAAAGAAGAGCTTGATGGAGTACGCCTTGAATCAGTCTTCTTGAACCAGACTCGAAAATAGCACACATAGTACGCTAGAGGTACTTGGGTCTATCGGGTGGCACGTTTGGTTGGCCATGCACACTTTTACACATTCATGAGAGTTGTCTAGGATCGCCATGTCCTATAGTCGCGGCCCTCACGACCTCTCATATAGGTAAGTCCTTAAAGGTTGGTGATAGGAATCAACCCTGCATATCATGCTTGGAAGTATTAAGAGTTTAAACTCAACATATCCATATCACAAAAGGAACACTGTCACCATAGGGATGGGATATTGTCACGCCCCAGAACCAGAATACTGGAGAGCGGGGCAGACATAGCCAGCTACGTATGATGAAATAGAATCCATCTCACCATACGGTCACGGCTGTCTAGATAATGAGGGTTTATCTACAAGCCATCAGTCTCCTATGGTCAATAATAAGCCTAGTGTCTCAATCACAAGCAAGTAAGTAAATGTTACAAGATGTAAGATCACCAAATATACAATAGTAAGGCGTCCCAAATATTACATATTCAGTTGATCATGAAGCTAGTCGTTACAAAATGTGAGGACTAGCAAGAGTTTTAGTCATACATGATCAACCCTAGGTTGCCAATCATGTTACAGCCCGTAGGCAGACAGTAAATAAAGGGCAACCGAGCTAACACGTGCTCGTCGGCTAAACGCCTCAAAAGAATAATTTCACAATAGAGTGGGAGAGCCAAAAATAACCCACTCGTTGCCAGGATTCCTTCTAGTGGTCACCATCTGGCTGAAAAATCGGTAGAACCTCCGGAGCTGCTCCGGAATCTGGCCATACAAAACCAGCTGGGTCAGACCCCAGAAAGACCAAGTCCCACAAAGGAGGCTTCACTTAAGAACTAAAACCAGTAATTAGCACAGGAATATAATTACATAAAAGACAGTAATGAAAAGGCTTGTGTAATGCCCGTAGTTCGTATCACGTATTGGAAATGCGTGTACGTATTTCGAGCTCGTATTTTTGGTTTATCATAATTAGTTAGCCTTGGGTTTTATTTTGTATGTTGCATTAGCATGGTTCATCATGGCATTACATTGGCTTGGTTTGGTTCGGTTTAGTGGGTTTGGCTTGGTTTGGTTTTTTGTGGAGAACCACTCCCACCTACCACCACTCCCACCATAAATATCTATCCCACTCTCTCTCCCATTATTACTCATTACTCATTTCTTCTTCTCCATCTTTACTCTTCACCTACCAGGAAGAGTGGAGAGCTTAGGCAAGTGCATCTTGCTTCATGGAGGAACCCACTTTTATTTGTCCATTCTTTTCCTTATGCGATTTTAGCACTCTTTAGTACTTAGCATTTTTTTTTAATTCCATGGTTAAATTCTTGTAGATCTAGTTTTATGGTATTTTCGGATTTTCTTGGATCGATCTGTTTAACCTTATTATTTCCAAGTTTTGATGGTTCCATATTGTAGAGGATTTCGTTCTACCCCATTTTGACCTATGGAAGTCCAAATTTGGACTCCTGTGGGAAATTGGGTGGTGTGGAGAAGCCATGGTATTTTCTATGAACCTCTTCTCAGTTGGCAACAAATTGTTGCTGGCTTGCATTTGTTTTGGCCGCAGGAGTCTTGCCTAGCCGCATGGGCATGGCAGCATTAATTATTTTCTGACATGATGACACTTAATAGCAAGCATAGTAATTTGGGCAAGGCCTAATAATTATTTGCCACGTACAGCTTGCAATTGTATGCACATAATGTAATGGTGAGCCGCATGAATTTATTAATGGCTTTGAGCCGCATGTACTTGCTGGCCTTAACATTCTTGGCCGCATAAAAATATATGGGCCGCATGCATTGCTTACGTAGGGAATTGCATATACATGCATGCACTTTAGTTGCATGCTTAATTAGTTTAGCATTAGCAAGCAACTTGCTGGCCATTTGAATTATCATAGCCGCATGGATTTGATTTTACTACTTTGCTTGCATGGGAACTCCACTTCAGCCGCATATGGATTTATTGGCATATTAAATTGCATGCAGAGCAGCTCCAGCCGCATAAGGCATCCTATTACTAGGTTCAGCCTCATGGTAAGCATTAATTAATGCTTTGTTCAATGCTTTGTAAAGCATTTAATTCAAATGCTGCATGGAAGTCTTAGTTCCATGCCTTGGAGGCATTAAATGCTTTTCTTCTAAAGCATTAGTTAATGCTTGGTTCAGGAGGCTTTGAATGCTTTTCTTCCAAAGCATTAATTTAATGCTTGGTCCGAATTGTTGCATTCCCTTAAATACATGAAAGCTGGCCGCATAAGGCTTTTCTGATACATTTGTTTTCTTAATACCTTCTCCAGTACTAGCCGCATAAGGAATTATTTAATAAGTAGTTGCTTGTTTGTATTCTCATGCAAGCAATGTGGGAGTGAGCCACATGGATATTTGTAGTATTAATATTGTTCAAAGCAGAGCCGCATGACCTTTGGCCATTAAATAATACTATTTGCATGTTGCAATTTTTCATGAAATCTAAGGTGAGCCGCATAGGCTCCCTCCCCTCCACTATTTAATATTTTGGCCACGTGAACCATTAACTAAAGGGTTCACGTGTACCACTTCTTATTGCATTAATTGTGGGGGTCCCACATAACTTCTTTTAGTTGACTTGCTTGCTGAAGTGGGAGCTTGCAATTATTGTGGGTCCCACTATCTTTTGTCTTACTTGATTTCATGACCTCTTTGTTATATTGGCCGCATGGGTGGCCTCCCACTTTCTTTGACCGCATGTTTGTTCTCCCACTTTTGGACCACATGGGTCCCACTTTGATTGTTTAAATGTCTTATTTGCGTGAATTTTGGTCAGAATTTCTTACCACTCCCAACATGAAAGTTGTAGAGTTTCTCCTTGACTTCAGGAATATATATAATTTATATATTATTTAATTGTGCAAGTTTCTCTCCTCCTTGATAATTGGCATGACTTGATAGTGACCCGCCGTGGTGCACTCCCGACATGATAACTTGACCTGACAAATTTGACATGATAACTTGGCATGATAATTCTTGATAGTGGCCCGCCGTGGCGCACTCTTGACATGATAAACCTGACATGATAGCTCTCGAAATGCTGTTGCGATGGCTAACACGACTTGACAAGATTGAATAACTTGGACACCGTGGACGATTGTGCTTGTACAAATGAACCCGTCTTCTCTTGCATCATGTCTAGGATGGGGACCCCTGAGTACCACGGTCAGGGGCACCCACTGAAATCAACTAAGGCTAACAACTAGAATAAATCCAGTAGTCATGAAGAGATTTCCCAGCTACAGGCAATCCCGTTATCTGGGCGCCCCACGTGGGATCTGTAGCCTGCCGTCGAGTAGGGCACATTTCCAGCACACTGTCATGTGTTGCACCCTCTAAGTCACCTAAGGGTACATGCGTTTCCTGGACGATGTACCCACTTGAATGCAACTCTAAATTGCGTCTGGATAGCCTGGATGGTCTGCAGGGCATGTGGCTGTGGAATAATCTCGCTGCATCTTGTTAGTAATTAGGCCTGTGATAACCCTAGTTAGTTAAAGTATCAAGCCATACTCTTTGCTTGGCCGTGATTGATTGGATGGAGTCTAGTCCAGCTTTGTCTCGTCTCGATCCTGTATAAGATTATGACATGACATGATGACTCGTGCTTTTCTTTAATTCAATATCAAGATTATTACATGTCCTGGTTTCTTAAATTATCCTGCCGATAAATGGTGGGAGAATCCAAGTTCTGTTCAGACGAAGGGTTACAACCCTGGTCCTTGTTTGGTTTACGGGTCGTAACCTGGTTATCTGAATAGTCCCATGGTTATCTCATCGTATATCACCTGTCCTGTTTTCTTTAATTATCGTCTTTATTTTATATTATTACTCTTGTGCTGATTGCTGGTTTTAGTTCCTAAGTGAAGCCTCCTTTGTGGCACTTGCTCTTTCTGGGATCTGACCCAGCTGGTTTTGTATGGCCAGATACCAGAGCAGCACCAAGGGATCCACCGACTTTCCAGCCCGATGGTGAACACCAGGCGTAACCAGGGCAACGAGTGGGTTTATTTTTGCTCTCCCACTCTATTGTAAAATTATTCTTTTGAGGCGTTTAGCCGCCGAGCAAGTGTTAGCTCGTGTACATTTTACTTACTGTCTGCCTACGGGCTGTAACATGATTGGCAACCTAGGGTTGATCATGTATGACTAAAACTCTTGCTAGTCTTCACATTTTGTAACGACTAGCTTCATGATCAGCTGAATATGTAATGTTTGAGACGCCTTACTATTGTATATTTGGTGATCTTACATCTTGTAACTCTGTTTACTTGCTGGTGATTGAGACACTAGGCTTGTTATTGACCTTAAGACTGATGGCTTGTAGATAAACCCTCATATATCTAGACAGCCGTGACCGTATAGTGGAGTGGATCCCATTTCACTATACGTAGCTGGCTATGTCTGCCCCCGCTCTCCAGTATTCTGGTTCTGGGGCGTGACATGGTTTAAGTGGTGGCCCATGCAGGTCTTGTAAATCAAGATATGTGAGGGTTTACCGAATAGATGTCTCAATCAGTACTCGCCCTTGATCTCTGCTCGTATCCTCTTGATTCCTGAAATTCTTGTCCTGATCACATGCTTGTAATCGTTGATCTGTCCTGGTCCTTCCTTATTGTTCCCATGTCGTCTTCTTCAGCGGCATTGAACCTGGACCTGCCGATCAGCAAGACGGATCACCTCCCGTGGACCAGCACAACAAGAAGATCAGGCCCAGCACTCAGGAGCAGTCTCCCGAGTCGTACCTACTGGAGGAGAGCCGCCAGTTCAGCCAGTCCAGCCTGCAGAGCCTGATGATGGCACTTTGGTGGGTCTCATCAGATCATTGTTAGCTTCCCAAGATCGCCGAGGAGATGCCTTGCAACAGGCAGTGGCAGATGCTTTGAACAGAGACGGTCATCCAAGGAACAGTGCAGCGAACAGTTTCAAGCGCCTGAACCCTCCATTCTTCGATGGCAGTGAAGATGCTATCGCTGCTGACGCGTGGCTCCAGGATACTGAAGTCATTCTAGAGGCAGCCAGAACCCCGGAGGACGAGAAGGTGGCCGTTGTGCGCCTGCAGTTATTGGATCTTGCCCGCAGCTGGTGGGCAGCACAGGCCGTGGGATTAGTGGCCCCTATTCCATGGGCACTATTCAGAGAGAGATTCCAGACTAAGTACTTCGATGCGGTGGCTCGGTACGATCTACAGACCAAGTTCACCATTCTAAAGCAAGGAGGCAGAACGGTCGATGGATATACGGCCGAGTTCTCCAGGCTTAGTCGGTTTGCTCCCACTTTGGTGGCAACCGAGTATGATAGAGCCCAGCGGTTCCAGCAGGAGCTCCACCTCGAGATTTTGTTGGCAGTGGAACAGTTTGAGCATCAGACTTTCGATGCAGTACTGAGGGCAGCTAGAAGGCACGAGTATACCTCCCACAGGATCGTGGACAGGACCGGAGGTCGAAAGCGATCTCACGGCCAGATGACCCAGTCGACAGCACCAGCCCCAGAAGTTAGGGCCTTGACAATTGGAACTCCGAGGCAGGCGGCCTCAGTGACGTCAGTCATGTCCCCTCCGCAACGGAAGCAGAAGCAGTCTTCCGCAATGGGCTGCACTCATTGTGGGAAGCCAGGACACGTTGTTTCAGAGTGTCGCAGGGCTCAGGGATTGTGCTTGGCTTGTGGAGCACCGAACCACAAGATAGGGTCCTGTCCGAATAGGGCCAGTTCATCATCGGCCCAGACTAGTCCCTCGGTAAGGGGACCAGCCCCAGTCCAGCAGCAACAGCAGTATCCATTGCCGAGGCCATTGCCGCCTCAGGCCCAAGTATTTCAGCAGCAGTACCAGCCTCCGAGGCCATTACCGCCTCAGGCCCTAGCCTTCCAGCTACAGAGACCCCAGCAGTATGCCCAGGTCCAAGCTCAGATCCAGAACCGGCAGAGAGGTTCCTAGCAGGATATCTTTCCTCTTTCTCGTGCCTTCGATTTCCTTGCTTACATACATGATTGCATGATTGATTGCTTAGTATAGCTTGTCCTTGCATCTCTAGCCACTTGATTAAATTTCGAGTACAGAATTCTTTTAAGGTGGGTAGAGTTGTAATGCCCGTAGTTCGTATCACGTATTGGGAATGCGTGTACGTATTTCGAGCTCGTATTTTTGGTTTGTCATAATTAGTTAGCCTTGGGTTTTATTTTGCATGTTGCATTAGCATGGTTCATCATGGCATTGTATTGGCTTGGTTTGGTTCGGTTTAGTGGGTTTGGCTTGGTTTGGTTTTTTGTGGAGAACCACTCCCCCTACCACCACTCCCACCATAAATCTATCCTACTCTCTCTCTTCCATTATTACTCATTACTCATTTCTTCTTCTCCATCTTTACTCTTCACCTACCAGAAGAGAGTGGAGAGCTTAGGCAAGTGCATCTTGCTTCATGAAGAAACCCACTTTTATTTGTCCATTCTTTTCCTTATGCAATTTTAGCACTCTTTAGTACTTAGCATTTTTTTTAATTCCATGGTTAAATTCTTGTAGATCTAGTTTTGTGGTATTTTCGGATTTTTTTGGATCGATCTGTTTAACCTTGTTATTTCCAAGTTTTGATGGTTCCATATTGTAGAGGATTTCGTTCTACCCCATTTTGACCTATGGAAGTCCAAATTTGGACTCCTGTGGGAAATTGGGTGGTGTGGAGAAGCCATGGTATTTTCCATGAACCTCTTCTCAGTTGGCAACAAATTGTTGCTGGCTTGCATTTGTTTTGGCCGCAGGAGTCTTGCCTAGCCGCATGGGCATGGCAGCATTAATTATTTTCTGACATGATGACACTTAATAGCAAACATAGTAATTTGGGCAAGGTCTAATAATTATTTGCCACGTACAGCTTGCAATTGTATGCACATAATGTAATGGTGAGCCGCATGAATTTATTAATGGCTTTGAGCCGCATGTACTTGCCGGCCTTAACATTCTTGGCCGCATAAAAATATATATGGGCCGCATGCATTGCTTACGTAGGGAATTGCATATACATGCATGCATACTTTAGTTGCATGCTTAATTAGTTTAGCATTAGCAAGCAACTTGCTGGCCATTTGAATTATCATAGCCGCATGGATTTGATTTTACTACTTTGCTTGCATGGGAACTCCACTTCAGCCGCATATGGATTTATTGGCATATTAAATTGCATGCATAGCAGCTCCAGCCGCATAAGGCATCCTATTACTAGGTTCAGCCTCATGGTAAGCATTAATTAATGCTTTGTTCAATGCTTTGTAAAGCATTTAATTCAAATGCTGCATGGAAGTCTTAGTTCCATGCCGTGGAGGCATTAAATGCTTTTCTTCTAAAGCATTAGTTAATGCTTGGTTCAGGAGGCTTTGAATGCTTTTCTTCCAAAGCATTAATTTAATGCTTGGTCCGAATTGTTGCATTCCCTTAAATACATGAAAGCTGGCCGCATAAGGCTTTTCTGATACATTTGTTTTCTTAATACCTTCTCCAGTACTAGCCGTATAAGGAATTATTTAATAGTAGTTGCTTGTTTGTATTCTCATGCAAGCAATGTGGGAGTGAGCCGCATGGATATTTGTAGTATTAATATTGTTCAAAGCAGAGCCGCATGACCTTTGGCCATTAAATAATACTATTTGCATGTTGTAATTTTTCATGAAATCTAAGGTGAGCCGCATAGGCTCCCTCTCCTCCACTATTTAATATTTTGGCCACGTGAACCATTAACTAAAGGGTTCACGTGTACCACTTCTTATTGCATTAATTGTGGGGGTCCCACATAACTTCTTTTAGTTGACTTGTTTGCTGAAGTGGGAGCTTGCAATTATTGTGGGTCCCACTATCTTTTGTCTTACTTGATTTCATGACCTCTTTGTTATATTGGCCGCATGGGTGGCCTCCCACTTTCTTTGACCGCATGTTTGTTCTCCCACTTTTGGACCACATGGGTCCCACTTTGATTGTTTAAATGTCTTATTTGCGTGAATTGTGGTCAGAATTTCTTCCCACTCCCAACATGAAAGTTGTAGAGTTTCTCCTTGGCTTCAGGAATTATATAATATTAATATATTATTATTAATTGTGCAAGTTTCTCTCCTCCTTGATAATTGGCATGACTTGATAGTGACCTGCCGTGATGCACTACCGACATGATAACTTGACCTGACAAATTTGACATGATAACTTGGCATGATAATTCTTGATAGTGGCCCGCCATGGCGCACTCTTGACATAATAAACCTGACATGATAGCTCTCGAAATGCTGTTGCGACGGCTAACACGACTTGACAAGAGTGAATAACTTGGACACCGTGGACGATTGTGCTTGTACAAATGAACCCGTCTTGTCTTGCATCATGTCTAGGATGGGGACCCCTAAGTACCACGGTCAGGGGCACCCACTGAAATCAACTAAGGCTAACAACTAGAATAAATCCAGTAGTCATGAAGAGATTTCCCAGCTACAGGCAATCCCGTTATCTGGGCGCCCCACTTGGGATCTGTAGCCTGCCGTCGAGTAGGGTACATTTCCAGCACACTGTCATGTGTTGCACCCTCTAAGTCACCTAAGGGTACATGCGTTTCCTGGACGATGTACCCACTTGAATGCAACTCTAAATTGCGTCTGGATAGCCTGGATGGTCTGCAGGGCTTGTGGCTGTGGAATAATCTCGCTGCATCTTGTTAGTAATTAGGCCTGTGATAACCCTAGTTAGTTAAAGTATCAAACCGTACTCTTTGCTTGGCCGTGATTGATTGGATGGAGTCTAGTCCAGCTTTGTCTCGTCTCGATCCTGTATAAGATTATGACATGACATGATGACTCGTGTTTTTCTTTAATTCAATATCAAGATTATTACATGTCCTGGTTTCTTAAATTATCCTGCCGATAAATGGTGGGAGAATCCAAGTTCTGTTCAGACGAAGGGTTACTACCCCGGTCCTTGTTTGGTTTACGGGTTGTAACCTGGTTATCTGAATAGTCCCATGGTTATCTCATCGTATATCACCTGTCCTGTTTTCTTTAATTGTCGTCTTTATTTTATATTATTACTCTTGTGCAGATTGCTGGTTTTAGTTCCTAAGTGAAGCCTCCTTTGTGGCACTTGCTCTTTCTGGGATCTGACCCAGCTGGTTTTGTATGGCCAGATACCAGAGCAGCACCAAGGGATCCACCGACTTTCCAGCCCGATGGTGAACACCAGGCGTAACCAGGGCAACGAGTGGGTTTATTTTTGCTCTCCCACTCTATTGTAAAATTATTCTTTTGAGGCGTTTAGCCGCCGAGCAAGTGTTAGCTCGTGTACATTTTACTTACTGTCTGCCTACGGGCTGTAACATGATTGGCAACCTAGGGTTGATCATGTATGACTAAAACTCTTGCTAGTCTTCACATTTTGTAACGACTAGCTTCATGATCAGCTGAATATGTAATGTTTGGGACGCCTTACTATTGTATATTTGGTGATCTTACATCTTGTAACTCTGTTTACTTGCTGGTGATTGAGACACTAGGCTTGTTATTGACCTTAAGAGACTGATAGCTTGTAGATAAACCCTCATATATCTAGACAGCCATGACCGTATAGTGGAGTGGATCCCATTTCACTATACGTAGCTGGCTATGTCTGCCCCTGCTCTCCAGTATTCTGGTTCTGGGGTGTGACAGCTTGATATTAAAAGAATAACAACAGCAAACTGAGTACGAAGAAACCATTCAAGTAGCCAGGTCACAACCCTTAAACCAAACAAGGACCGGGGTTGTAACCCTTTGCCTGAATAGAACTCCGTCTCCCAAATCTTGTTGGTAAGGTAAAACGTATCAAGCATGACAGGTGATATACGATAAGATAACCATGGGACTACTCAGATAACCAGGTTACAACCCGTAAACCAAACAAGGACCGGGATTGTAACCCTTCGTCTGAACAGAACTTGGCTTCTCCCACCATTTATCGGCAAGATAAAATAAGAAAACAGGTCATGTAACAATCTTGTACAGGATCAAGACAAGACTAGGCTGATTATCTCCATCCAATAATCACGGCCAAGCAATAAGTACGGCTTGATACTTTAACTAACTATGGTTATCACATGCCTAGTTACTAACAAGATGCAGTGAGATGTTCCTTCAGCCACAGCCCTGCAGCTAATCCAGGTTATCCAGGCGACTTGGATTCATTAAGCAGTTATCAAGAATTATTAGGTGTGCCCCACATGACAGTGGGCTGAAAATGTGCCCTACTCGTCGGCAGGCTACAAGTCCAACAATTGTGGCCGGGATAACGGGATCGCCTGTAACTGGGGAAATCTCTCATGACTACTGGATTATTCTAGTTATTAGCCTTAGTAAATTTTAGTGGGTATCCTGACCGTGGTACTCAGGGGTCCCTATCCTAAACATGATGCAAGACAAGACGGATTCATTTGTACAAACACAATCGTCCACGGTGTCCAGGTTATTCAATCTTGTCGTGTCATGCTAGCCGTAGTAACAGTATTTCGAGAAATATCATGTCAGGTTTACTTGTCAAGAGTGCACCACAGCGGACCACTATCAAGAATTATCATGTCAAGTTATCATGTCAAATTTGTTAGGTCAAGTTATCTTGTCGGGAGTGCACCACGGCGGGTCACTATCAAGTCATGTCATTTATCAATGAGGGGAGAAACTTGCACAATTAAATAATAATATATTTATAATATATATATTCTTGAAGCCAAGGAGAACTATACAACTTTCATGTTGGGAATGGGAAGAAATTCGGACCACAATTCAAGCAAATAAATACAAAATAATCAAAGTGGACCCCATGCGGCCAAAAAGTGGGAGAACATACATGCGGCCAAAGAGAGTGGGAGGCCACCCATGTGGCCAGCCAAAGCTTATGCGGCCAGAAAATAGCTGAAGGGGCCATGCGGCCAGCAAGAAATATTTATGCAACCAGAAAAGTCAAGGAGAGAGGAACCCGCAATAAATGCGAGCTTCCACTCAAGCAAAAGAAAAGAACACGTGGCCACTCAAGTACTGGGGCCATGTGGCCTAAAATTACATGGATACGAACCTTGGGACCCCACTACAATTAATGCTTCATACTAATGAGGCCAGCACATCATGGTGTATGCGACAAAATATGGCACGTGGCCACTCAAACAATACATGCGGCCAAGGGAGCAGGCGATTAACCGTATACATTAAAAAAATAAGCTAAAGCATATATAATATATATATAATATATTAGCAAGCCATATGCGGCTCAATGGCCAACTTGCATGTATTGCTAATGCAAGCAAAGCATTAAACGAACTAAGGCTCATAATATATAATATAATATATACATGCACTCATGCGGCCGTGTTTGCATTTGCTTAGCAATGCAAATGCCTTAGTATACATATAAGCCTATGCGGCCAAGGATAGATTACTTTGCAAGCAGTGCTTAAATACATGCCAATAAAATACTACTGCATGCACTTGCATGCTTAATAGCTAATGCATGCTTAATAGTTAATACATGCATGCACTTGCATGCGAATAAAATTCTAATGCATGCAAATAAACTAATGTATGCAAATACTTATGCATGCAAATGCTTGCTTTTCATGCGGCCCACATCAATTATTTGGGCCAAGCGGCTCAGATATGTACATGCGGCTCACTAATGCAAGCTAATGCATGAATGCATGCAATAATAAAAAAAAGGGCATGCTGCCAGTTATGAGTTCATGCGGCCAATAACTTTTGGCCATGCAAAATTTAGTTAAATGCATGCAAGCATTTTTAATGGTCAAGGCCATGCACGTGAATGCTAAGGCCAGACATTTAAAATATACATGGTATTGGTCTATGCGGCTTACTTAGAGCAATGGCCATCCGGCTCACTGCAAAATGCTCATGCGGCCAACAAATATTTTGACGGCCATGCGACCAGAAATATTTACTCATGCGGCCTGCAAATATCAAAGTGCAATTAATGGCTCCCACAGAGAACATGTCCATAGAAAATGCCATGGCCTCCATGCTCCTCCAAACGACAATTAAGAACCCAAATCCAGACTCCCATAGGTCAAAATTTAATAAATGGAATTCTCTACAACATGGAACCATCAACTAGCAAAAATATGCAAGTCTGATAGATCAAAATTTATGAAAACCGAAATACCACAAAACTAGATCTACAAGAATTTAACCACAGAAACGAAAAATGTTAAGCACTAAAGTGAGTTAGAAACATATGAGGAAGATAATGGAACAATAAAAATGGACTTCCTCCATGAAGCAAGATGCACTTGCCTAAGCTCTCCACTCTCTCAGGTAGGTGAAGAGTAAAGATGGAGAAGAAGAAATGAGTAATGAGTAATAATGGAAGAGAGAGAGTAGGATTGATATTTATGGTGGGAGTGGTGGTAGGTGGGAGTGGTTCTCATAAAATCAAGCAAAACCGAACCAAGCCAAACAACCGAACCGAACCAAGATAATCAAATCAATAAAATGCCAATTAAATCAAGCAGGGAGACATGCAATACGGGTCTAAATACGTACACATATTCCAAATACATAATACAAGATATGGGCATTACAGGTATGAATGTACACATGTACAGCCTCCTGGGCTTTTATTTTAAAGAGAATTTAATCTCAGGTCAGTGTTCCATAATAGTCACCTAGTCCAGCTTGTTTCTACCCATTGAACCGGCTTCTTGGGATCTCCAGTCAGACTCGATTGAGTTGCCACTGCTGGTGACTATACTATGTGCTTAACCCCATCCCCCTCGATGATTCTAGGATCAATGTCCTAGACAAACTTTTCGTCAAGAGTAAACAGACTCTTCGTCAAGAGAACTGTAAAGTTCTTTTATGACTTTATAGTCAAGAACTATAATTTTGTTTTTTTAAGGCTCTTTACATGTCTTGACACGCAGCTGCATGTACCTGTTCATCTTAGAGTTCACAAGATAATGCTTTTAGCATAATTTTTGTGAAACCCAGTTTCATTTTTCATAAATAATTAGAAATATTTATAATTAAAAAAAATTAGTCTCAATTTAAAGAATTTGTTTATTAAAATTAGTTTACATTCAAAAGAAGTTAATTTAAAGAAATTATTTTAAAAAGGAATTTTTATATAAAGAAAAAATATATTTTAAAATGTTTTATTTTAAATAAGGTTTTAAATTGAAATGAGTTTATTGTTATTGGGCTTTAAAATATTTTCTATAGATAATGGGCCTTAATATGATGGGTTGGAAAACTTTTATATATTATTGGGCTTTAATGGGCTTAAGCCCATATATTGGTATTTAAAGAGTGGGTTTAAATGGGTTTCTATAGTGGAGCATACTCTTATGCACTTGTCAGCAAGTGTTCATTATTGGCATTTGCAAACTTTCTTTAACTCTTTCTCTCTCTCTTCATTACACATGAGTTGGTTTCCTTTCCTTTACTCAAAACCAACGTAGGGCTCTTCCCATTCCAACCCATCGGCCGACCCCCTCCCGTAACCGCCGCCGTCGCCATCAAGGCCGGCCGGCCATTCGACTCCGGTAACCCCCTTCTTCACCTATTTAAAGCTTTCCCTCCATGCTTCCATTTTCTCCACACCACTTTCCCCAACATTTCCAAAACGTGCCCTAACCCAATTTCGGAGTTTCCGTCGATCTCGACGCCGGCGCCCTCCCCACGTGGCCTCCCTGTCCGCTGGTGCTCCGTGCTCGTGTGTGGATTGCGCAGCCGTACCCCGGCGAGGCGTCGTCCCGAGTCCGAGGCTACCCTTCGGATTCCGTCATCAAGCTTTTGGTAATTTCTGTGTAAACACAGTAGTTCGTCCCTCCCGTCGTGATGTCTATGATAATTTTTGGTCCCCGATTTTCCCCCGAGAATTCGGTATTTGTAGACGTAACATTTTTGGATTTTCCGAAATGCTTTCTGTGATTTTCTGTGAAGTTTCTGATTTTGAAATCTCGGGAATTCCGAGTTTTCTCGGGAAAACTATGCTGGTTATTTTTATGTTCCGCGGAATCTCGGGATTTCCGAGATTTGTTTCGGAAAATTTTCGTAACCGTGGATTCCGTATAAACTCGGGTTTTTGGTGTTGATAGGTTCTATGATTTCATTCTCGGAATTTCCGAGAATTTTTTCGGAAAATTTCTGGAACTTGTTTATTTCGGATTTTCGGGATGTTCTGGACTTATTTTGTTTTCTGTGGTTATGGATTCGGAATTTCCAAGAATCCTTCGAAAATAGCTTCTGGAATTATTTTTGGGTTATTTTTCTAATTCGGGTTTTCCGAATTATAATGCTTTGGTATTTCCGATTTAGTTTCGGGATTGCCGATTATACTTCGGGTTTTCCGATTACGTTTCGAAAATATGTTTATGGTGTATTTTTGTATTAAAAAAATGGATTTTTTCCTGGTTTGGGATATATTTGTGTGTTGTTGGCAAACTTTCCAGTTTTGGGTTATCCCGAATATAGAGGAAATGCTTCCCAAATTTTTATAAAATTTTATAAATGAATTTTCGGGAATATTTATTAATTGAATTTTTTGGACGACGACCGTACCGGTCCGTGAGCCCTAGCAAAATGCAAACGAAATCGGTTTTACCCGGACGTTGAGGTATTAGCTAAATTATGACGATTGGACCAAGTCTGAGACTCTTAAGATTTTAATTTATTTATTTTATTAGTTTTATTTTCAGTATTTAAAAGTGCAGGACATTGTTTAGGACTAACTAATATTTTCTTTCTTATTTTAATTCATGTAAAAGTTTGTAAGGGCATAAGCCCAGTTGTCATATCCCTATTTTGGTAATAGGTATATGATCGTATAGGAGTTATTTTCAAATTTCGTAATTGTTTAAAATTTTATTTATTTTTTGGACTTGTGCTGGCCTTACTTGTTTAGGCCTGACATTTAATTATTGTCTCTATTTAGTTGTTGTTAATATTATTTATTTATTATTATTAGAGGTTAACATGGCTAGCTTTTATTAAACTATTTTTATCACCATTGTTATTATTATTATTATTATTATTATTATTATTATTATTATCATATAACCTAACCTACCCCCCCCAAACCTAACCCTCTCTCTCTCCAGCTCACCCTCTCAGCCGCCCCCTCTCTCTCGTTCTCCTCACTCAGCCCCCTCTCTCTCGTCGTCCCCGGCCAGCTCCTGCCACCACCACCACCATCACCCACCAGCACCGCCACCGCCATCAGTCACCACACTCACCCCCAGCCCCCTCTCTCCTCCCTCAACACTCTCCCTCTGTCACCCCCAGTTTCCAGAAATAGGGGTATTTTTGTAATTTTCCACTTAAAAAATTATTTTGGAATTATTTATTTATTATTTGTATTATTTTGGGGTTATTTGAATCGGGTTCGAATTTCAACTCATTCCGACTTGTTTTGACTTGTTTCGGGGACCCGGGGTAGTTTTGACCTTAGCGGGCCCACACACTAGTTAGCCATGGCCCACATGTTAGATATTTTGGTTAGAGACTAGACTAATTATTTTTAGTTAATATTAGTTAGAGATTAGTGGTTTCGGTTTGACTAGACTAATTAAACCATTGGAGGGCAAACTTGTAATTACCAAATAGGACAAAATGGACCAAGGGTGGCCGGCCACTTGAGGATAGACTCTCCCATTTTTTTCATCATTATCCACCCTCTCATTCTCTCTCTTGTTCTTCCCCAAATTTATTTGGAGAGCTTCCCCATTGATTCCTTCTCCAAATCAAGGTAATTTCTTCTCTAAATTTGTTTCTCTTCTCATATAGATTGGTTAGGAATCCATTAGAAATGATTCCCATGGTTGTGTCCCCATTAGAGACCTTTTTGTGTCCTTTGGATATTTCTAGGGGTGTCCACATGTAGGATTGTGTCCCAATAGGAAAAACCCTCTTTTGGACACATGGATATTAATGTATATTGATTTTTGTGTTGTTCTTGTTTATATTCCAGATTTTTGACATGTTTTAGAATGAGTTCTCCATGTATCTATATATATATATATATATATATATATATATATATATATATATATATATATATATATATATATATGGCTTAAATATATATATATATATATATATATATATATATATATATATATATATATATATATATATATATATATGGCTTATATATATATATTGGTGAGTATTTTGTGGTGTGGTTTTGTGTGGAATAGGGAGCAGCCATGGTCGGCCAAGAGGGGTTGGTTATGTGTGTGTTGTGTTTGTAGAGGGGTGTATGAATGGTGTTTGATAATATATGTGAAAGAGAGTAGTTGAGAGGAGTGTTTGAGAAGTGGAGTGATAAGGAGGGGGTAGGGAAAACCCCATTGTCCTGCTGCAACAGCAGCACTGGACTGTCCATTTGATAGTCCCATTTTCCAAATGTGGCTGTCCCCTTTGGGCACTTCCTGCAGTCCTTAAACACTCACATACCAGTCCAGTTTTGAGCCATTGCAGCCCCATGTTACTGCCTACACTGCTGTCCCCTTAGCCCCTTGATTTCAGTCCATATAACTGTCATATACACCCCTTCCTAGCCTCACATATCAGCCCATTAAACCACATAACAATCCCTAATATCCTGTCCAATACCCCCCACTAAACCCCCTTAAAACCATGTCAAAACCTGTCCAAGATCACCCCAAGTTCCTGCCCATAGCAGCATGTTATCTGTCCCATATCAGTCCTGTCATTTCACCATAAAATCAGTCCCCCAAGTCTACTCTAAATCAGTCCACCAACATTCCAAAATCTGTCCTTTTTACCCATGTGTGTGTGTGTGTATTTGTGAGACGTGTGTGTGTGTTTTGAGAGGTATTAGTGAGTGATACTAGTATCCTATAGCAAAGCCTATCTCTAAACTAGTAGAAAACCTATTAGGAAACCTATAGAGAGGCCTATTAGAGTGTGGTATCATGTGAGAGTGAGTGGTGTTGATGAGTGTGGCGTAGAAGGGTAAATTCATGAGATAGAATAAGGTAATAGGGTAAATCACTACCCCGTATCCTAACATGGCCTAGATACTTAGGATACCCAAATTTTATGGTAGGTAAACCTTAGATAGGTTGATATCTAGCTACCCTAAGGAGCCTAGGCTAGTACCATGGGTATTTACGGGGTTTCCTTGGGTTTGGGCAAGGTATCGGGATTTACCTTAGAAGGGTAAATGCTAGTTTTGCCTAGGAATAGGGTATTTGTGTTAGAAGCCTAAGATAGAGTTAGAACTTGATTCCCGTGGTTGGTAATGATCAAATATGATACTCAAAGACTAGTTTTGACGTCGGTTGACCTTTTTGACCAAAAGTCAACAAAAGTCAACCGAGAGTCATACTTAGCCTTTAAGCGACCCGATTTGACCGAAACCAACCCAGTTGACCAGTTGACTGAAAGTCAATAGTTGGTCAACATTAGACTAATTTGACCTAGGGTTGACCTAGAGTTGACCAGGGTTGACCAGAGTTGACTTTTTGACCAAAAGTCAACTGTAAGTCAACCTTTGATCCCGATTGACCTAGTTTGACTTGGATTGACTTCCAGTGACCTAGTATGAACCAGTATGACCTAGTATAACTCAGTTTGACCTAGATTGACCTAGTTTTGACTTAGACTTGCATTCATGGCTTGTATTAGCTTCCTTTTTCAGTATTTAGCCCTGTTTGACTCATAGTATCTTATTTTAGGTCTGTGATCACTCTGAGCGTCTGTTCACCCTATCAGCTCAGGACCACAGGTGAGTACATTCACTGATAGTTTTTATTGTCTTGATATCTGCTATATCCGATTCAGTTGTAGTGTCTTACTTGATTTCCAGACACGATATTTTACGGACTAGTATATATCGGATCCTGTCATGAGATGTTGTTCCCGGATTACTTGGTATATTGGTACATGACTCAATTTGTTACTTGTACTTGTATAGACATGGACTTGGGAGTGGGCTGATCACCTGTTTTTAAATCCTGTATCATGACGTGTTATGTCCGGATCCTTTATACTATTCGGGGATGGGGAGTTATTAGTGGTTGTGTGATCAAAATACCCACTTGTTGCTTCACACTTGTACTCGACACTTGTTCATAGCTACTTGAACTTTCCATGGTGACCGGCCTTATCTTCACACTTGTTATTTGTTCGTAGCCGGTCAGATGGAAAGCTTGAACAAGTTTTCCAAACCGATCACATGACACACTAATAATTCAAGGCACATTTTCATATTTATTTATCCTAGGAGGCTAAGTTCTGTTCGGGAGAAGAGTTACAACCCTGGTCCTTGTTTGGTTTAAGGGTTGTAACTCGGCTCCCGGATAGTTCCTAAGCAATCCTACATACATATTGTTGTTCTATTCGGTACTCACACCTATTATACATTTCCTGCTGGTTTTACCCTGTACTCTACATATCCTTGTCTTGTATTTCATTATACTGTCTCTTATAGCTTTTGTCAATTCATATGGAACTGCTGTTGGTGTTTGTACTTGCTCATTTTCCTGACAGAATATCGTTGACAAATTTTACAGATGATCCAGAGGCTGATTGCCCGACCTACTATGGGGTAGAGTCTGATGGAATAGAGTTAGACCGTGGCTTATTGGTAGAGCCACTGGACTTTGCTCACCCTGAGTAGCCTAGTTTAGATAGGTTTGTCTGGCCTACGAGCCAGCTAGTACATTTCAGTTTGTAGTATCTTTATACTTATATTATCTGAGTCTCTGGATGTTGTGTTAGCTCTGACTTGTGGATTTTGGACTCGTTTCCTGTTTATCTATCATATCTCTTTTCATGCTATCTACCCTAGTTTTGATTATGTGATTGAGACTGTATAGCTATGTCACCTCCATTCGGAGTGTATATACTGTACAGGTATATTTAACTGTTTTAGACGTAGTATTTACAGACCCTATATACAGCGTTCTACCGCCGACACTGCGACGTAGGCTGGACGTAACCACGTGCTTGTGCCCCTCTTCAGGGTACGGGTCGTGACACGTTTTTGTGGTGGCCCATTCAGGTCAGTGTCGCAATTAGTCCGATCTCGTAATGGTGCTCGACTTAGAGCGCTAATTACGAGCCTGCGACTAGGACGTAGGATCTAGGATATGGTAGGAGTTACTCAATCACATTTTAGGAAAATTCTGATCTTTTGATTACCATGGCAACTCTTCTTGTATTTGAATTCAATTGTCCTCCTTTGATAATATCTTATCTTGTGCCATATTGATCTCTTGGGTTCAATTCATCTTCAGGATGACGGTGACTCGTTCTCAGGCGGCAGGGCCTAGTACAGTTCCAGAGAGGTCAGATCCGGGAGGTCTTCCACCTCCGGCTACGGGAGTAGCAGTCGAGAGAGTAGTAGCCTCAGTCCCTGCCCTTCAGGCAGGAGTAGCAGCGGCAGTTCCCGGAGGTCCTCCACCTCCAGCTGGGGGAGCTGCAGTTCAGGGAGCTGCCACATCAGTCCCTGTCCTTCAGGCGGGAGAGGCAGCGACGGTTTCAGGAGGTCTTCCAACTCCAGCAGCGAGACCGTCCATGGTCATCCCAGACATTCTTCCATCGCCGCCTCAGCTACCGGCAGATACTTTGGGGATGATGGCCCTTCTGCAGCAGATGTTGCAGACACAGAGAGCACAGACAGAGGCACAGCACCGTCAGGCAGAGGTGATACGACAGACCATGGAGAACTCGCATCAGCTAGCTATGGCAACAGTGGAGAGAGGTGCACAGGCTACAGTTCAGGGAGCACCAGATCAGCAGCAGGGTCAGAGGAGGCCCGGTACACACCTCCACTTCAGAAAGATGAACCCACGGGAGTTCAAGGGTACCGAGGGTATCCTATACGCGGACGACTGGCTAGAGGATGTCCAGCGGAGTCTGGAGTTGGCGGAGGTCCCGAGAGGTCTGTGGGTGACGTCTGCAGTGAGCCAGTTCTTCGATATAGCGCTAACTTGGTACCGCACGGATCCGCGTACGTCAGTGAGAGGTTTGTCTTGGGAGGACTTCAGGAAGCTCTTTAAGGAGAAGTTCTATCCGGACGTAGCCGTATCAGCTTTGGAGGGGCAGTTTGCCAGTTTGGTGCAAGGGAACTCTTTGGTAGACGAGTACGCAGCAGAGTTCTTCCGCTTGAGCAGGTTTGCACCCAGTTTGGTTCAGGATGAGGGGTACAAGGCCCAGAAGTTAAGGAGGGGTCTCATTCATGCAGTGCGCACTCGCACATCTGGGCGACGAGACGCGACCTTCGAACAGATCCTTATGGAGGCTCAGATTGCAGAGGAGGACTTCGGCCTCAGGCCGAAGAGGAGCAGTGATGTTCTGGGAGCTAGTTCGAGCGCAGGGCCAGCGAAGTGCCCACATTTCTGCAGAGGTAGTTCCAGCAGCAGCAGCCTCAGTTGCAGTTCCAGCAGGCACCGGCGCATGCCCAGCAGCACCAGGGACATGGCCAGAGGCAGGCCATCCAGTATGCCATTTGCAAGAAGATGGGGCACACCAGGGAGGTCTGTAGATTGAGGCTGGGAGTTTGTCTGTTCTGTGGAGCTCCAGATCATCAGATGAGGGACTGTGCTGCCCGTGCAGCCAGACAGACAGGCCAGGATAGAGTGAGGC
This sequence comes from Iris pallida, assembly GCA_029216955.1. Taxonomy (NCBI): domain Eukaryota; kingdom Viridiplantae; phylum Streptophyta; class Magnoliopsida; order Asparagales; family Iridaceae; genus Iris; species Iris pallida. Next base: position 1,597,046 of record JANAVB010009998.1, on the reverse strand, counting down.
AGGCTAGAGGAGGCCAGCAGGGGCATGCGTTCGCCATGACAGTTGAGCCCACTCAGGCAGTAGCAGAGCATATAGCAGGTTCCAATCTTTCGAATCTCCTTTCCGTATTTGCCATCGTAAACTGTCTTGAAATTTGATTCTATCTGTTCCTTGATCGTTTGATGAAATTGTACTTGTGATGTGAATTCCGTTTGAGATAAGTCGTATGGGCTAGGTCGCCTCGATTATGAGATTTTAGAATCCTCTAGGGTCATGCTAGCAGGCAGAGTGAGGATATATAGTCGGACTATGGACGTATTTCTCGGGTGTGGGAATTTAAGGTTTTCGCTGCCAAGCTAGCGGCAATACGAAAATTTTAAATACCATAATTCTAGAGTATGCACCGTAGTTGAGGACTCTGTGATTATCGTAGCCTTGCTCACTGGCATGACGGAGATTCTGAGTATCATGATTATTGGACAGACGCATACGATTATCAAATTGCATGATTTTTTGTTTTGTGTGTTTACTTTGTTTTAAGTTTTTGGATGATTCTTTTAGGGTGGATAGACTTATATTTGAGAATAGCTTTAAATTTTATAAATTTAGTCATTTAATTCCTGCTTCGATTTTTTTTGAGATTTTAATCATTTTAAATTTTAGCCATGACTTGTGAATTTGAAATTTTACTATTGTTAGGTTTTAATTTCGAGGACGAAATTTTTTTAAGGTGGATAGATTTGTCACCCCCAGTTTCCAGAAATAGGGGTATTTTTGTAATTTTCCACTTAAAAAATTATTTTGGAATTATTTATTTATTATTTGTATTATTTTGGGGTTATTTGAATCGGGTTCGAATTTCAACTCATTCCGACTTGTTTTGACTTGTTTCGGGGACCCGGGGTAGTTTTGACCTTAGCAGGCCCACACACTAGTTAGCCATGGCCTACATGTTAGATATTTTGGTTAGAGACTAGACTAATTATTTTTAGTTAATATTAGTTAGAGATTAGTGGTTTCGGTTTGACTAAACTACCCCCGACTTAACCCTTTCCAAATTTTTAGCTAATTAAACCATTGGAGGGCAAACTTGTAATTACCAAATAGGACAAAATGGACCAAGGGTGGCCGGCCACTTGAGGATAGACTTTCCCATTTTTTCATCATTATCCACCCTCTCATTCTCTCTCTTGTTCTTCCCCAAATTTATTTGGAGAGCTTCCCCATTGATTCCTTCTCCAAATCAAGGTAATTTCTTCTCTAAATTTGTTTCTCTTCTCATATAGATTGGTTAGGAATCCATTAGGAATGATTCCCATGGTTGTGTCCCAATTAGAGACCTTTTTGTGTCCTTTGGATATTTCTAGGGGTGTTCACATGTAGGATTGTGTCCCAATAGGAAAAACCCTCTTTTGGACACATGGATATTAATGTATATTGATTTTTGTGTTGTTCTTGTTTATATTCCAGATTTTTGACATGTTTTAGAATGAGTTCTCCATGTATCTAAATGTATCATATTCATTCTTTCATTTGATTATATTTGTGTGGTTATATATATATATATATATTTCTATATATATATATATATATATATATATATATATATATATATATGTATATATATATATATATATGTATATATATATATATATATATATATATATATATATATGGCTTATATATATATATATTGGTGAGTATTTTGTGGTGTAGTTTTGTGTGGAATAGGGAGCAGCCATGGTCGGCCAAGAGGGGTTGGTTATGTGTGTGTTGTGTTTGTAGAGGGGTGTATGAATGGTGTTTGAGAATATATGTGAAAGAGAGTAGTTGAGAGGAGTGTTTGAGAAGTGGAGTGATAAGGAGGGGGTAGGGAAAACCCCATTGTCCTGCTGCAACAGCAGCACTGGACTGTCCATTTGACAGTCCCATTTTCCAAATGTGGCTGTCCCCTTTGGGCACTTCCTGCAGTCCTTAAACACTCACATACCAGTCCAGTTTTGAGCCATTGCAGCCCCATGTTACTGCCTACACTGATGTCCCCTTAGCCCCTTGATTTCAGTCCATATAACTGTCATATACACCCCTTCCTAGCCTCACATATCAGCCCATTAAACCACATAACAGTCCCTAATATCCTGTCCAATACCCCCCACTAAACCCCCTTAAAACCATGTCAAAACCTGTCCAAGATCACCCCAAGTTCCTGCCCATAGCAGCATGTTATCTGTCCCATATCAGTCCTGTCATTTCACCACAAAATCAGTCCCCCAAGTCTACTCTAAATCAGTCCACCAACATTCCAAAATCTGTCCTTTTTACCCATGTGTGTGTGTGTATTTGTGAGATGTGTGTGTGTGTTTTGAGAGGTATTAGTAAGTGATACTAGTATCCTATAGCAAAGCCTATCTCTAAACTAGTAGGAAACCTATTAGGAAACCTATAGAGAGGCCTATTAGAGTGTGGTATCATGTGAGAGTGAGTGGTGTTGATGAGTGTGGCGTAGAAGGGTAAATTCATGAGATAGAATAAGGTAATAGGGTAAATCACTACCCCGTATCCTAACATGGCCTAGATACTTAGGATACCCAAATTTTATGGTAGGTAAACCTTAGATAGGTTTATATCTAGCTACCCTAAGGAGCCTAGGCTATTACCATGGGTATTTACGGGGTTTCCTTGGGTTTGGGCAAGGTATCGGGATTTACCTTAGAAGGGTAAATGCTAGTTTTGCCTAGGAATAGGGTATTTGTGTTAGAAGCCTAAGATAGAGTTAGAACTTGATTCCCGTGGTTGGTAATGATCAAATATGGTACTCAAAGACTAGTTTTGACGTCGGTTGACCTTTTTGACCAAAAGTCAACAAAAGTCAACCGAGAGTCAAACTTAGCCTTTAAGCGACCCGATTTGACCGAAACCAACCCAGAGTTGATCAGTTGACTGAAAGTCAATAGTTGGTCAACATTAGACTAATTTGACCTAGGGTTGACCTAGAGTTGACCAGGGTTGACCAGAGTTGACTTTTTGACCAAAAGTCAACTGTAAGTCAACCTTTGATCCCGATTGACCTAGTTTGACTTGGATTGACTTCCAGTGACCTAGTATGAACCAGTATGACTCAGTTTGACCTATATTGACCTAGTTTTGACTTAGACTTGCATTTATGGCTTGTATTAGCTTCCTTTTTCAGTATTTAGCCCTGTTTGACTCCTAGTATCTTATTTTAGATCTGTGATCACTCTGAGCGTCTGTTCACCCTATCAGCTCAGGACCACAGGCGAGTACATTCACTGATAGTTTTCATTGTCTTGATATCTGCTATATCCGATTCAGTTGTAGTGTCTTACTTGATTTCCAGACACGATATTTCACGGACTAGTATATGTCGGATCCTGTCATGAGATGTTGTTCCCGGATTACTTGGTATATTGGTACATGACTCGATTTGTTACTTGTACTTGTATAGACATGGACTTGGGAGTGGGCTGATCACCTGCTTTTAAATCCCGTGTCATGACGTGTTATGTCCGGATCCTTTATACTATTCGGGGATGGGGAGTTATTAGTGGTTGTGTGATCAAAATACCCACTTGTTGCTTCACACTTGTACTCGACACTTGTTCATAGCTACTTGAACTTTCCATGGTGACCGGCCTTATCTTCACACTTGTTGTTTCACACTTGTTATTTGTTCGTAGCCGGTCAGATGGAAAGCTTGAACATGTTTTCCAAATCGATCACATGACGCACTAATAATTCAAGGCACCTTTTCATATTTATTTATCCTAGGAGGCTAAGTTCTGTTCGGAAGAAGAGTTACAACCCTGGTCTTTGTTTGGTTTAAGGGTTGTAACTCGGCTCCCGGATAGTTCCTAAGCAATCCTACATACATATTGTTGTTCTATTCGGTACTCACACCTATTATACATTTCCTGCTGGTTTTACCCTGTACTCTACATATCCTTGTCTTGTATTTCATTATACTGTCTCTTATAGCTTTTGTCAATTCATATGGAACTGATGTTGGTGTTTGTACTTGCTCATTTTCCTGACAGGATATCGTTGACAAATTTTACAGATGATCCAGAGGCTGATTGCCCGACCTACTATGGGGTAGAGTCTGATGGAATAGAGTTTGATCGTGGCTTATTGGTTGAGCCACTAGACTTTGCTCACCCTGAGTAGCCTAGTTTAGATAGGTTTGTCTGGCCTGCGAGCCAGCTAGTACATTTCAGTTTGTAGTATCTTTATACTTATATTATTTGAGTCTCTGGATGTTGTGTTAGCTCTGACTTGTGGATTTTGGACTCGTTTCCTGTTTATCTATCATATCTCTTTTCATGCTATCTACCCTAGTTTTGATTATGTGATTGAGACTGTATGGCTATGTCACCTCCATTCGGAGTGTTTATACTGTACAGGTACATTTAACTGTTTTAGACGTAGTATTTACAGACCCTATATACAGCATTCTACCGCCGACACTGCGGCGTAGGCTGGACGTAACCACGTGCTCGTGCCCCTCTTCAGGGTGCGGGTCGTGACACGTTTTTGTGGTGGCCCATACAGGTCAGTGTCGCAATTAGTGCGATCTCGTAATGGTGCTCGACTTAGAGCGCTAATTACGAGCCTGCGACTAGGACGTAGGATCTAGGGTATGGTAGGAGTTACTCAATCATATTTTAGGAAAATTCTGATCTTTTGATTACCATGACAACTCTTCTTGCATTTGAATTCAATTGTCCTCCTTTGATAATATCTTATCTTGTGCCATATTGATCTCTTGGGTTCAATTCATCTTCAGGATGATGGTGACTCGTTCTCAGGCGGCAGGGCCTAGTACAGTTCCAGAGAGGTCAGATCCGGGAGGTCTTCCACCTCCGGCTACGGGAGTAGCAGTCGAGAGAGCAGTAGCCTCAGTCCCTGCCCTTCAGGCAGGAGTAGCAGCGGCAGTTCCCGGAGGTCTTCCACCTCCAGCTGGGGGAGCTGCAGTTCAGGGAGCTGCCACATCAGTCCCTGCCCTTCAAGCGGGAGCGGCAGCGACGGTTTCAGGAGGTCTTCCACCTCCAGCAGCGAGACCGTCCATGGTCATCCCAGACATTCTTCCACCGTCGCCTCAGCTACCGACAGATACTCAGGAGATGATGGCCCTTCTGCAGCAGATGTTGCAGACACAGAAAGCACAGGCAGAGGCACAGCACCGTCAGGCAGAGGTGATACGACAGACCATGGAGAACTCGCATCAGCTAGCTATGGCAGCAGTGGAGAGAGGTGCACAGGCTACAGTTCAGGGAGCACCAGATCAATAGCAGGGTCAGGGGAGGCCCGGTACACACCTCCACTTCAGAAAGATGAACCCACGGAAGTTCAAGGGTACCGAGGGTATCCTATACGCGGACGACTGGCCAGAGGATGTCCAGCGGAGTCTGGAGTTGGCGGAGGTCCCGAGAGGTCTGTGGGTGACGTCTGCAGTGAGCCAGTTCTTCGATATAGCGCTGACTTGGTACCGTACGGATCCGCGTACGTCAGTGAGAGGTTTGTCTTGGGAGGACTTCAGGAAGCTCTTTAAGGAGAAGTTCTACCCGGACGTAGCCGTATCAGCTTTGGAGGGGCAGTTTGCCAGTTTGGTGTACTTGTCTAAGCTGTCATCTCCTCCGTGGCCGCTGTCTCCTCCGCCGGAGAGCCGACCGACCCCGGTAAGCTCCTCCGGCCTCCCTTCTCTGTCTCCTCCCCTCCGCCGGAGCCTGGCCAACCCCGACGGCTCTTCCCCTCCATAGATCTGCTCCTCCTCTCCCTCTTTCCTTCTGTCCGGCGAGCCGTCGTGCCCCGCCGTGAGCGCCGCGCCAGCCTCGAGCGGCGGGACGCCCTTGGGCCCCGTGCTGCTCGAGCAGCGAGCCAGCCTCGGGCTGCGTGCTCCTCGGGCCATATGCTTCGATGCACGCGCTGCCTCGAGCAGTGTGATGCTCGATCCGAGTGCGCCGCATTCTGCACGTGCCTCGATTTGCGCGCGCCTCGATTTATGCGTATTCTTGTTTTCTGTGCACCTAGATCTACGTATTACCTTGGACAGCGGGACGCCTCGAGCCCCGCGCTGCCTCGGGCAACGTGCCATCTCGGTTTGCGCACCGTCTCGTTGTCCGTGCCTCGGCCTTTGTGCCTTTCTTGATTTTCGTACCGCATCGATTTGCGTGTGCACCTCGATTTGTGTGCCGTATCGATTTACGTGCTCCTTGGACTTTGGGTTGTTTTAATTTACGTGCTCGCCTCGATTTGTGTGTTGCATGATTCGTGTGCCATCTCGATATTCGTGATTCTTCGATCCTACGTGCACGTCTCAATTTACGTGCACGTTTATGTCTCCTGTTCGTCTCGATATTCGAGTCATCTCGATTCTCGTACGCGTCTCGATATACGTGTGCGTCTCGATTTGCGTGCCCGTATCGGTCTGCGTGCCTCGGTTTCCGTACCAGATCCCTGCGCTGCTTGCGGGACCCGTACGGTATAGCATCGTGCCATTCTTCGTGAATTGTTATTATTTTATTATTTAATTCTAATGATTGTTTATTGTGTGTTCTGAGGATCTCGATTGGCGTGCTAGCTTGGATGGTGACTGCCGAAGACTTGCTTACCTAGCCGAGCCCTCTAGGCAAGTATTCCTTGCTCATCGGCGGCTCTTGCCATCTCTCCAGGATTTTATTGTATTTAATTTATTGTAAAATTGTATAATCATGAGTAGTGTAGCTTAGCAGTAGAACTGCCATGATAACCTAGACTAGCTTGGTCCGATACTGGGATAGACCGTATCGGCCGACTCGGATGGGTCATCCACACCTCCGAGGACACGAGCACGACTCACTTGTACGGATTGTCCCCATGTGCCCCGTGTTCGACTCGCGGTCGGGTAACGGTTCTGGCTAACTTTACTTGTGGCGGTGATTGTGCTTGGGTTAGGGATTTATGGGCATGTGTTGTGGTGCGCCCTGCGAGGCGGTTATTTTATTATTATGCATGTTGGCTTGGCGCCCAGTACGCATCGTAGTACTGCTGGAGGCCGAGATATTAGTGGTCTCGGGTTCGATTGATTTCCAGTACGCATCGTAGTGCTGCTGGAGGCCGAGACTTAGTGTTCTCGGCTATCGACTTGTTCCCAGTACGCATCATAGTGCTGCTGGTAGCTGAGACCTAGTGTTCTCAGTCTGCGATTCTGCGATTCTGCGGCGGGTTGCGCCGAGTGGATTTTAGCCCCAACTCGCTGGGAGCTCCTGTCCAGAATACAGAGAAGACTCTGCCGGATTCTTCCAAAATTCCCGATCGGGAATTTGGTTCGAAGGATTGGGCAGAACCATTCCTTTGGTTTGCTGGACTGGGCTCATGCATGTTCACCTTGGTATGGTATACCTGATCCCATTGCTTGCTAGGTAGACTCCAGACTAGATCAGTCGCCTAGCTCTTGATCTGTCTTGTCCGTCGGATAGCGTAAGGAGAGCGGTTCCACTCGGGAGACGGTCTGCTACCCTGGTCCTTGTTTGGTTTAAGGGTTGTGGATTTGCTCCAGAGCGGTCCGTGTAATCCTTGCCACTTCCGGCGATATTTATTACCGGACTCTTGTCCCCTGACCTTTCATCCTAGGGGTTGTCCTAGCCTAGTCAGATAGAGCTGACAGTTGTCCTATGTATTGGGAGTTGTGTCTTATGGATATGACTGAGGATTGAGTATTATGGAGAGTACGATCTCGGGATATTGACTTGGTGGATCTATGTGGATTCTTGGATTTTGGTGATTTTGAATATTTCGTGGAACGAGGAGAATATCGAGGGTAGTATTATATGATTTTTACTCGACTTCCCAAACGCCCCAAAAAACCTGGTACCTTTGTGTATTTCGGTAGTTGGAGAACCTGGTTTGATTGCTGTGTCTTGGTAGTTGAGGAACTTGTTTTCTAGTAGCTTGTGATCATTGACTTGGAGGATTCTTGTGAGTCAGAGGGCCTAACATTGTTAGGGGAATGAGCTTGGTATTTGGTGGTTGTCTTTATTGACGTGATATTCACTCCATCATGGATGGGAGACCCTTGCTAGATTGATCTGGTGGATGGACCGACTTGATGATTTGAGTTGTAGGTTCCCATGTGTACTTGAGAGACTATTATAGTGGAGATTTTGATCTTGTAACCGACTTGATATCCATGTCACGATTTGGACATGTGACTTCTTGTGACTGATAGGTTTGACCTTGTTCCTGGTATTACACGATGACCTGGACCTGTCTTGATTCTTGATTAGTGGCCCGTAGAGGTGCACTCCTGACTAGCACTCTGGACTTGACAGTAAACCTGGCATGTATACTCTTGATTCTTGACAGTGGCCCGTGGTGGCGCACTCCTGACTAGTACTTTCGACATGACATGTTTACTCTTGATTGCTGTTACGACAGCTAGTCCTGACTTGCTCAGCATGACCCCGTCTTGACACCGTGGTTGATTTCTCTTGATTGTGCTTGTATAAGCCACCAGTCCAGTCTTGTCTTGCATCATGTCTAGGACATGGATCCCTGAGTACCACGGTCAAGGATCCATAATGAAACTGACTAGGCTAATAACTAGATTAATCATGTAGTTCATGGGGACTTCCTAGTGACCTGTTGCTTGTCTGACCCCGGCCCTATGTATCTATATATATATACACTAGGGATTTGTTGCTATCCGTCGAGATGAGCGCATTCCCAGCCCTCCGTCTAGTGTGGCACTTCTTTAGGGCACATGTATCTTACTGCAGTGTGCCTGCTATATCTATCTTTTTCTTTTGCTGGGGCCATTCGGGTAGTAGCAAGCAGGAGCTGGACTTTGAAGTCTCATTGCATCTTGTTAGTAATTAGGCCTGTGATAACCCTAGTTAGCTAATAATAGCAAGCCGTAGGCATTGTGTGGCCGCTTGTCCTTCTGTGTTGTTTGGCTTGTTGCCTGCTAGCCAGCTGATATTGATTTTCAGCTGGCATTGCAGGTGTTAGTGGATGCTAGAGAGATTGTGATTGTGTTAGCTTCACTATACTTGTGGATTGTTATCGTGCGTTGGTACCGCACGATCCCTTACCTTTATTTACTGTTTTTAGATGTTATTATTGTCATATTTTATCCTGCTGGTTTTCTTCGTCCGTCCTTGAGCCTTCCTTTCTGGTACTTGCTGCGGTTGGCCTGACCAACCCTGGATTGTTCCCAGATTGTCTGAGACCGATCCGGTGGATCTTTCAGACTTGACTTGGAGGGTGTGCTTCAGTTCCAGACCATGCTAGGAACTGTGGGGAGGTATACTTGTCTATATTATTATTCTGTACTGTAGATTCCAGATTTTCGTATGAGTATTTCCTGTTTTTCATGTGATTATCTCTCTTGATATTGTTTCATTGTGATTTACCTGTGGATATGAGATCGGATTTAGGCCATAGATTGATTGCATGCTAGGATACCCAACCAGACTGGACAGCCGCCATCACCGTATAGCGTATTCGTACCTTATACGGTGTAGCTGGCCGTGTACGTTCCCGTATTCCAGAACTGGGGCGTTACATGGTTTTAGTGGTGGCCCATGCATGTCTCGATTTGAGATTTTGTTGGGTATCACATGATTATTGATCTCAGTCCACTATTCCTTGGTATTCCCACTTGTTACTCTTGTCCTTCGCTCCCTTGAACCTGTGAACTGGTCCTCATCTCTACTTGGACCTATCTTGCTTGGCCATGGCTTATTCGTGTTATCTACCTTTGATCCTTGTTTGATAGATATTATCCTATAGTTGGTTATGTCAATCACCTTATTTGATGAGATGTTATCTCCATCATTTGGGTTACATGATTATTTATCTTGGGTTCTGTACTCTCTACCGGTGTTTCGCCTTGGTTGATTTCTTGTTATACCTTTCGTGCGTTGACTTCGTGTTGACTTAGTATCATTATCGCCCTCTTCGAGCGTTGGCTGGATTGCTGCAGAATGAAGATTTTGTCTGGACTCTGAGATTGGATATTTCAGCATTTGTTGAGTATCCGAGGGATATTCTCGTATCAATTCGGCTTCATTGATTCCGGACAGTTCCGCACTCGTGATTATATATTTCAGATATTATTTTGATTATAGATATACTTGCTATACATTATATTTTGATATGGATCCTTGGTTTGGAGTATTTTCCTACGGTATGGAGTATTTTCCTAGAAAAGTTATCTTGTGGTTAATATTGAATATATTTTTGGATGTGTGTTACGATTCATCTGGATTTTAGATTTTGATTGTTTTCTAGGACTCTCATTACATTGTTAGAGATTTTGTGATTTTTCAGTGATTTGGATATGTGAGTTATATGGATTTGATTCGTTTTTGGGTATTTGTCGAGAGTACCGGGTGACCCTAGTATACCTTGACGGCGTGGTAACGAAAGTTGCAGCCGCTCGATTATAGTGTCATGGTGAATCTTTTGCAGCCATTCCAGATGACGTGGCAAGGAATGATCATGACACATTTTTTTCGGATATTAGAAACTACGGTCATCGGTTCGAGACAGATATCATGTATTTTACGATTTTATGCAAATTTTTATGCAGTTGAGATTTTACGTTTTTGGACATTGTTTTTGATATTTTGTACTTGTTTTGATTTATGGGGTTATTTCGTGTGTGCAAGAATTTGATTTTCGAGATTCTTTCGATGTTTTGGGTTTACCTTGCGAGCTGATTTATTTAGCTAGACCTTGTTCCCTTTGACGTTTTCATATTGAGATTTTGTTCGTTTCTTATTATATTACTTGATTTCTGTAAGGTGGGTAGAGTTTTTATGGCAGATATATATGTACTACTTTTGAAAACCCTATTTTGATAATTTTGAAATTTCGAGGACGAAATTTTTGTATGGTGGGTAGGATGTCATATCCCTATTTTGGTAATAGGTATAAGATCGTATAGGGGTTATTTTCAAATTTCGTAATTGTTTAAAATTTTATTTATTTTTCGGACTTGTGCTGGCCTTACTTGTTGAGGCCTGATATTTAATTATTGTCTCTATTTAATTGTTGTTAATATTATTTATTTATTATTATTAGAGGTTAACATGGCTAGCTTTTATTAAATTATTTTTATCACCATTGTTATTATTATTATTATTATTGTTATTATTATTATTATCATATAACCTAACCTACCCCCCCAAACCTAACCCTCTCTCTCTCCAGCTCACCCTCTCAGCCGCCCCCTCTCTCTCGTTCTCCTCACTCAGCCCCCTCTCTCTCGTCGTCCCCGGCCAGCTCCGGCCACCACCGCCACCATCACCCACCAGCACCGCCACCGCCATCAGTCACCACACTCACCTCCAGCCCCCTCTCTCCTCCCTCAACACTCTCCCTCCTCTCTCCCTCGAGCACCCGCTCGCCCCAGCGTCCACCCCGGCCGCCCTAATCTCGGCCTCCGCCGCCAGCACCACTTCCCACCACCATCATCGTCGCCATCTCCTCCACCACCCACCACCGTAGCTGCCACCGCCACTGACCTCCAGCCCGGCCGTCCGTCACCCAGCGACCGCCACCACCATCGTCGGCGTCTTCATCACCTCCGCCACCACCTCCGTCGACGCCAGCGCCGCCATCTCCTCCGTGGCCGCTGTCTCCTCCGCCGGAGAGCCGACCGACCCCGGTAAGCTCCTCCGGCCTCCCCTCTCTGTCTCCTCCCCTCCGCCGGAGCCTGGCCAACCCCGACGGCTCTTCCCCTCCACAGATCTGCTCCTCCTCTCCATCTTCCCTTCTGTCCGACGAGCCGCCGTGCCCCGCCGCGAGCGCCGCGCCAGCCTCGAGCGGCGGGACGCCCTTGGGCCCCGTACTGCTCGAGCAGCGAGCCAGCCTCGGGCTGCGTGCTCCTCGGGCCACGTGCCTCGATGCACGCGCTGCCTCGAGCAGTGCGATGCTCGATCTGCGTGTGCCGCGTTCTGCACGTGCCTCGGTTTGCACGTGCCTCGATTTGTGCGCATTCTTGGTTTCCGTGCACCTAGATCTACGTATTGCCTTGGGCAGCGGGACGCCTCGAGCCCCGTGCTGCCTCGGGCAACGTGCCATCTCGGTTTGCGCACCGTATCGTTGTCCGTGCCTCGGCCTTTGTACCTTTCTTGATTTTCGTACCACATCGATTTGTGTGCGCACCTCAATTTGTGTGCCGTATCGATTTACGTGCTCCTTGGACTTTGGGTCATTTTGATTTATGTGCTCGCCTCGATTTGCGTGTCACGTGATTCGTGTGCCATCTCGATATTCGTGATTCCTCGATCCTACGTGCACGTCTCGATTTACGTGTATGTTTATGTCTTCTGTTCGTCTCGATATTCGAGTCATCTCGATTCTCGTGCGCGTCTCGATATACGTGCGTATCTCGATTTGCGTGCCCGTATCGGTCCGCGTGCCTCGGTTTTCGTGCCAGATCCCTGTGCTGCTTGCGGGACCCGTACGGTATAGCATCGTGCCATTCTTCGTGAATTGTCATTATTTTATTATTTAATTCTAATGATTGTTTATTGTGTGTTCTGAGGATCTCGATTGGCGTGCTAGCTTGGATCGCGACTGCCGAAGACTTGCTTACCTAGCCGAGCCCTCTAGGCAAGTATCCCTTGCTCATCGGCGGCTCTTGCCATCTCTCCTGGATTTTATTGTATTTAATTTATTGTAAAATTGTATAATCATGAGTAGTGTAGCTTAGCAGTAGAACTGCCATGATAACCTAGACTAGCTTGGTCCGATACTGGGATAGACCGTATCGGCCGACTCGGATGGGTCATCCACACCTCCGAGGACACGAGCACGACTCACTTGTACGGATTGTCCCCATGTGCCCTGTGTCCGACTCGCGGTCGGGTAACGGCTCTGGCTAACTTTACTTGTGGCGGTGATTGTGCTTGGGTTAGAGATTTATGGGCATGTATTATGGTGCGCCCTGCGAGGCGGTTATTTTATTATTATGCATGTTGGCTTGGCGCCCAGTACGTATCGTAGTGCTGCTGGAGACCGAGACATTAGTGGTCTCGGGTTCGATTGATTTCCAGTACGCATCGTAGTGCTGCTGGAGGTCGAGACTTAGTATTCTCGGCTATCGACTTGTTCCCAGTACGCATCATAGTGCTGCTGGTAGCTGAGACCTAGTGTTCTCAGTCTGCGATTCTGTGATTCCGCGGCGGGTTGCGCCGAATGGATTTTAGCCCCAACTCGCTGGGAGCTCCTGTCCAGAATACAGAGGAGACTCTGCCGGATTCTTCCAAAATTCCCGATCGGAAATTTGGTTCGAAGGATTGGGCAGAACCATTCCTTTGGTTTGCTGGACTGGGCTCGTGCCTGTTCACCTTGGTATGGTATACCTGATCCCATTGCTTGCTAGGTAGACTCCAGACTAGATCAGTCGCCTAGCTCCTGATCTGTCTTGTCCGTCTGATAGCGTAAGGAGAGCAGTTCCACTCGGAAGACGGTCTGCAACCCTGGTCCTTGTTTGGTTTAAGGGTTGTGGATTTGCTCCAGAGCGGTCCGTGTAATCCTTGCCACTTCCGGCGATATTTATTACCGGACTCTTGTCCCCTGACCTTTCATCCTAGGGGTTGTCCTAGCCTAGTCAGATAGAGCTGACAGTTGTCCTATGTATTGGAAGTTGTGACTTGTGGATATGACTGAGGATTGAGTATTATGGAGAGTACGATCTCGGGATATTGACTTGGTGGATCTATGTAGATTCTTGGATTTTGGTGATTTCGAATATTTTATGGAACGAGGAGAATATCGAGGGTATTATTATATGATTTTTACTCGACTTCCCAAACGCCCCAAAAAACCTGGTACCTTTGTGTATTCCGGTAGTTGGAGAACCTGGTTTGATTGCTGTGTCTTGGTAGTTGAGGGACTTGTTTTCTAGTGGCTTGTGATCATTGACTTGGAGGATTCTTGTGAGTCAGAGGGCCTAGCATTGTTACGGGAATGAGCTTGGTATTTGGTGGTTGTCTTTATTGACGTGATATTCACTCCATTATGGATGGGAGACCCTTGCTAGATTGATCTGGTGGATGGACCGACTTGATGATTTGAGTTGTAGGTTCCCATATGTACTTGAGAGACTATTATAGTGGAGATTTTGATCTTGTAACCGACTTGATATCCATGTCACGATTTGGACATGTGACTTCTTGTGACTGATAGGTTTGACCCTGTTCCTGGTATTACACGATGACCTGGACCTGTCTTGATTCTTGATTAGTGGCCCGTAGAGGTGCACTCCTGACTAGCACTCTGGACTTGACAGTAAACCTGGCATGTATACTCTTGATTCTTGATAGTGGCCCGTGGTGGCGCACTCCTGACTAGTACTCTCGACATGACATGTTTACTCTTGATTGTTGTTGCGACAGCTAGTCCTGACTTGCTCAGCATGACCCCGTCTTGACACCGTGGTTGATTTCTCTTGATTGTGCTTGTATAAGCCACCAGTCCAGTCTTGTCTTGCATCATGTCTAGGACATGGATCCCTGAGTACCACGGTCAGGGATCCATAATGAAACTGACTAGACTAATAACTAGATTAATCATGTAGTTCATGGGGACTTCCCAGTGACCTGTTGCTTGTCTGACCCCGGCCCTATGTATATATATATATACCAGGGATTTGTTGCTATCCGTCGAGATGAGCGCATTCCCAGCCCTCCGTCGAGTGTGGCACTTCTTTAGGGCACATGTATCTTACTGCAGTGTGCCTGTTATATCTATCTTTTTCTTTTGCTGGGGCCATTCGGGTAGTAGCAAGCAGGAGCTGGACTTTGAAGTCTCATTGCATCTTGTTAGTAATTAGGCCTGTGATAACCCTAGTTAGCTAATAATAGCAAGCCGTAGGCATTGTGTGGCCGCTTGTCCTTCTGTGTTGTTTGGCTTGTTGCCTGCTAGCCAGCTGATATTGATTTTCAGCTGGCAATGCAGGTGTTAGTGGATGCTAGGGAGATTGTGATTATGTTAGCTTCACTATACTTGTGGATTGTTATCGTGCGTTGGTACCGCACGATCCCTTACCTTTATTTACTGTTTTTAGATGTTATTCTTGTCATATTTTATCCTGCTGGTTTTCTTTGCCCGTCCTTGAGCCTTCCTTTCTGGTACTTGCTGCGGTTGGCCTGACCAACCCTGGATTGTTCTCAGATTGTCTGAGACCGACCCGGTGGATCTTCCAGACTTGACTTGGAGGGTGTGCTTCAGTTCCAGACCATGCTAGGAACTGTGGGGAGGTATACTTGTCTACATTATTATTCTGTACTGTAGATTCCAGATTTTCATATGAGTATTTCCTGTTTTTCATGTGATTATCTCTCTTGATATTGTTTCATTATGATTTACCTGTGGATATGAGATCGGATTTAGGCCATAGATTGATTGCATGCTAGGATACCCAACCAGACTGGACAGCAGTCATCACCGTATAGCGTATTCGCACCTTATACGGTGTAGCTGGCCGTGTACGTTCCCGTATTCCAGAACTGGGGCGTTACACCAGTCTCTATTTTGGTGGTTCTGTAATAGCGTAGATATTTTCTTTATTTTTTGATTGGATGATTTGATCGTTAGAGCGTGTAAAGTATTAAATAAATATTATTTTATAGAAAATTAATAAGATTTTCTCACCTTAAATAATTAGTTTGTAATATTTAACAAATTCACGTTTTCTCGAAATCAATTTTTATATATATTATAAAATCACAAAGTTTTGCCAAATAAATCGATAAATACAATTTTTCCTAAAAGTAAACAAAAATTGATCTTTCCTTCGTAATTAATTATAACGCACATCGATAATTTGTGTTTTGTCTGTATTAAGGTAATAAAGATTAAAACTTGACTAGGGTTCAGTTTTAGAGATTTCAACTAGCACACCTAGATATGGTTCAACATTGATTCTAAGGTAGACTTCTCGATTGTAGGATTTCGAGGACAAGTCTGAAATTCATCTCGGAGACATTACCCTCATTCCAGTCAAACCAAGGCAAGTACGGTTATGTTTAATTGGCAATTTATTTAGTAATTGTTATCTTGCATGCTTAGACCACATTGCTACACTGAACTCTCTCCTAGAGTTCAAATATTGATTGTGGAACTCTCTCCTAGAGTTCAAATATTGATTGTTATTGATTGTGGAGATATTGGGAGAGTAGTGTAGCGTCTATGACCAATACCCCTCATATTGCATATTGATTGTGCGAGCTTATCCCTCTTACACACGGGGATAAGCCGTATCGTATCACTAGGATACTATTGTACAACCCAAGCCGGTCATAGTCGTTACCTATTCAAATCACATTGTTTTCAATCGTAGAAAAATTGCTGGAAAATATTGTTCAAGTATTTCAAATTGTTTAAAATTGCAAATTTCCATTGTTATTTGAATTGTTAGATATTCATAATTGTACTTGCTCCCTCCTGACTGGAGACCCAACATTTTTAGGAAGCATTGATGATCCTGAGCTGTATCCTGTGGTGTTACCCGAGTCCCAATTGGAAGACGATGATCTCGAGACTGATGAGCAGGCTGCTTAAATGTTATTTCTTCTTTTCTAGTTTAGAGAAAGTTGTGTTGAAGATAGTTAATTCAGTTTTGATTATCAGTTGTATCTTTCTTGTATTTTACAAAAATTTTATAAATATTCGAATTATTAAAGTTGTGACAAATTTAGATTTTGTTGTTGAGATAACCTACAAGTGGATACAGCTTACTGCCACCGTCTCAACAACGGTGCAGGCTGGACATGATCCGATTCGACCCAACAATTTGGGATCGGGTCGTGACAATTTTAAAACAAATGACATGTACAAAAATATGTAGTATAAAATGTTGAGCCATACAGCTAGCTTCAATATAAGATGCATGTGGC
This sequence comes from Iris pallida, assembly GCA_029216955.1. Classification (NCBI taxonomy): domain Eukaryota; kingdom Viridiplantae; phylum Streptophyta; class Magnoliopsida; order Asparagales; family Iridaceae; genus Iris; species Iris pallida. The sequence continues at coordinate 1,580,157 of JANAVB010009998.1, read as the reverse complement.
TGAAGATAACATTTCAGACTATATAATAGTCTTAGCTATGATAGATTTGTTACACAAACCTCAAGAGATGACAACTTTTCATAGAGTAAAATATATATATATATATATATATATATATATATATATATATATATATATATATATATATATATATATATATATATATATATATATATATATATCCATAAATGGTTTAGATGTCATATGAATCAGTTACCCAGTTTGTATTTAAATGACATTTCTCTGACATAAGAGTATCTAATATGATACAATTTATAGCCTAGAATATCCTTAAAATATTCTTTCTATTACTATATAGAATAGAATAACTGGTTTGGCTGATTTAGAAATCAGAGTTAGTGACATCAGACTCATGTGATTTTACTAATTACTGATATAAGTTTTAGAATAGTGAGTCAAAAATCATTTGTCTCTGTCACAGTATCCATGGCTCTAAAGATTTATCTTTACTAGCCATGTTTGCAAAAATGACAGTTTAAAGTACTAGAATAATAGTAAGCAATTTTGCTAATCAACCATAAAAATCTATAGCTTATCAAGTGTTGATTAACTTGGGTAGCTGTACGGGCCCGTTCCCAGCTAGCGGAGGTCCACAGGGGAACGCTTAAGTACCGTGTCGCTTAGGACTATTTACGTCCGGTTGACAGAATGACCTTTTCGGCTTGTACCCAAATTAATCTCAACTTTTAAAAACTTCAGATTTAAAGGAATTTGTAATTTCACTAACTATTTTCTTGTGGCTAAATTGTTTTAGCGAGTCAAAAGAATTATAGCATCACAAAATATAAGCAAAGACAAAATTTGTCTAAATATTGTGATAAAACAATATTGTGATTTCTTTCTGATTTGAAATTCTAACATTGTGACAATATGGTTAGCTAAGGTTCATGCAAACAAACCTAAAAAAATCAAATAATATCACTTTGATACAATAATGTGCAATCTCATAATCATTTTCCAATGATCAGGACTTATCAATAACCATACTAAAGATATGTTGTTTTTATACATTATTTAGAGATAGTTTCATTATTCTTGCTCTAAACATCCATTAATAGCAAAGAACTTTTGTTTTACGTACCTTCACCCTCGCATGTTTGAGCCTTTCCTAACAAGTTGCAATCTCTAATGCTTCTGGCTTAGAGAGATAACATTACAAAGTTCATGTTAAGAATAAGTTAGTACAAAAATAACCTTGTATTAGTGTCACCGTTAATATTTTCCTTCTTTCCAGAAAGTTAAAGAAAATTCCTAATGACCATATCTTCAAGAAAATTGAATTTAACAAGAAATGTGACTGAAACGATGCACAAACTTGTTTATTCTCGTACGACAAAACAATTTGGCAAAAAATATTAATAGCAGGTGGTTTTGCATGCCAATTTATTGTCCGCTTTAGCGGGCCAAATATCATTTAACAAAATAATTTCTAAAATAAATAAATAAAATCTAGTGCTCCCTTTGTCAGGGCTTGACTACTGATTAAGAAAAAAATATCACTTGTTCTTCTATGAGTAATCAGAAATATGTACATGATGAATGAAAGATTGATTCTCTAACAATACCAAGAAAAGAGAGAACATATGAAGTTATCAAAAACTTTATGCATGTTGATGAACTCATTCTTATAAAATACTAAAGCCAAATAAAGTCATGTTCATGGAATCAGGGGCGGAGGGACTCTTTGTGTGCACTGGGCTTTAGCCCAGTGCAAAAAAAAATGGTAATTTTTTTCTACTTATATGTGGATGTCAACTGACTAGCCCAGTGGCTAGTGAGGGTTGGGCTGGAGCCTGGACGGCACTTTGCTTTCAAGGCCAATGCTAATATTTCAAGTTAGCAAGTTACCAAAACAAAATGGTGCCAGCAGGCTAGCAGCTCCCCCCTTCTCCCGAGTCCCGACCTAACTTTTTATTTTTTTTTGTCCAAATTTTGTTTTTCAAGATCGAGCGGAGCAGCTCCTCCATTCCCCCGACTGCCCGACCGGCGGTGGCTGCTTCCCCCGTCCCCCGACAGCCGACCCTCTGGTAAAACTCTAACCCCTATTTTTTATAAAATCCTAACCCCCAAATTTTTTGTGTTTGATTTTACGAGTCTTTGATCTTAATTTTTTGTGTTTGATTTTCTAGTGGCTGGTGTCACGCCCCGACCCGAGAAATCGCTCGACCTCGCTAGATTTAACCCGAATCATCGTCCTCGCTGGGGCGTGATGCCGCACGAGCCTGGAGTTGCGCTCGTGCAAGGCAAGATAACAGGTTCACATAGAACTATCTCAAATCGATAACATAAGCAGCGGAAGTAAACAAAGTAAACATAAGAATCTATTTTTATTCATAATGAACTGAAGGTTACAAAGGCTTTGAATAGCCCAACATATATGCCAATTGGCTACAACGCTCATGATCTCTCTAGCTCACAAAGGAATACATTGTTCCATACATTATGCCTCTTTATAGCCACCAAGTAATCCTCGGCCGAACATCTCCATGTCGCAAGTCCGAACGCATATGCAGAAGCTCCTCTTGAACGCCAAGGACTCCATACCTCGGCACGTCCAAGCCAAGCTCCGCCCCGAGCCGATCATAACCTGACCTGCACATAAACTAGTGGGAGTTTAGTGCTTTCGTCCTCGCTTCGCACTGATCAAGACCCGCTCGCACCCAAACCAAACACTTATTCATTTAGTGAAACATGCATCTTACTTTGTGGTCTTTCTATTTAGCCTTAGGATCAGTTTCATGACAATACTCATGTATACATACTTATCATCATGTGTCCGATACTGTGTTCCTGCAACAGATACAGTTAGACATAATCTGAAACATAAACATAGTGTTCGTGCCCATCTCCGTCCCATTTCCTTAGCCTGCAGTGGTTAGAACTTAACATAAGCAAACATATGATTCACGCAACCGACCATTCATAAACATAAACATATACATAATGGGTGGCAGGCCCTGCGCCTGCACCCAGCTCTCATCTCAGCCCACCGGCCCTATCTATATGAAGGTCACGGTGTTTCGCACCGTAATGGACTTGGCATCTCATATGTGTAAGCCTACAATCGCTTCGATACGGGTTGCTAGCCCAGTATCCGAAGGATCCCAAACTTACGGATATCATAGCTTATCACAGCACTGGACGGTCGCAATCCGTCCGAATGTTGTGCACCATAAATACCACACATAATTCCCTCCTAGGCCGAACGATCCCGGCGCCCCGGCGTAACCGTTCGAGGGAAGCCGTACCCGTGCACGGGCCATTCGAGTCCATTGACCATGCAATACGTACCATATCATACAATCTATAGCATACCAACCGATCTCGTATTCCATAAACATAGTCTCGTACATAAACGGTTTCCCGTGCCATAAACGGTTTCCCGTGCCATAAACATAATCCACCATTCATATGGGGAGCTCCGTCGGCGTTATGCCCCAACACATCCATATTGATGTACGATGCCCAACGGCTTAGTCGTCTCGTACTCGTATTCAACGCGTCTCGTTCATAATATGTTATTCGCATAGCCTACCTCCGTATTTACTCGGTCGTTTAGTAGCTTAAGTGCACAAAGGCACGCTCAGCACCATAATCATTGTTCTACGCCTAGAGTTCAATGTTCGCGGAGCCGTGCACATGATGCATATCTCATTATCATCTTTCAATGTTCTACCATCATTGTCCTACTGCGACTCGTGCACTCGATGCACGTCGCTTCGATTGTTCGATTGTTCAATGTTCTATCTTAGTGTTCGACACATACTTAGACCTTTCGCCGCCGAGCCACGCTCGCTAACTTGATAACATATTACGCATACCATAACATATTTTATTAGACGTAAAGGAATAGGGAGAGAGAGTCAGGAACCTGCCCACCTTAAGCCGATACGCCTTGCCGTTTTGCCGATTGAAGCGTCTCGCTTCCATAACTCGATCGCATAGCTAACTCCCGGACTTAGCCATTCCTTTGAACTACTCGGTCGATTTGGCCTATCGCGCCCATACCACGATCCATAATCCAGCATAAAGGCATAGCCTGCACACCAGATCAACCAACATTCGCACTTGCTCGAACGGGACTTATCCTTTGCATCGATTCGATTCATAGATTCCAACCGACTCAAAGCTTACCTTTGGCCAACGTAACTCTCGTATCGATTCGCATCGATACCTCATCGGTCAACGCAACTCTTCGAGTCAACGACTCATCGTAATGCACCGTTGCGGAGCGGGGCATTACAGCTGGTCCCCCCGTCCCCCGACGGCCGACCCTCTCCAACCCGACCCGCACCGGCACTCCGACCCTCTCCAGCCCGACCAACACCGACACCTTCTCTGGTAAAACCCTATTCCCCTAATTTTTATAAAATCATAACCCTAAATTTTAATGTTTAATTCGATCTTAATTACTTCACTATTTATTAGGACTTTGGAGTATATAATAGAAAATCAAGGAAACAAGAGAAAGAAAACCCTATTTCCATTCTTTAAACTAACGGGTGAAACCTCCCTGTAGCTTTGTTGTAGTACTTGTAGTTCCTTTTGGTCTTGAACTGTGTTTCTTTTGTGAACCCAATATGTATGGACACCTGATATATGCATCCAACTTTGTTTGTGAGAATTTACAAGTGAGATATGCAGAGTTGTTGGCTACCTTACTACCTTACTAATTTCAATTATGCAATGTAAACTGATATTGACATGAAAATGTTAATACATCAATGTTGAATTGAGTATTTGTTATCTATATTTATGATGAATGCATATTTTGTTAAGTTTATTGTCTATGACAGATTTTGAATCATCGAATTTACAAAGGAAACTCTGCCAAATTTTTTGCATAAATTTTTAGAACTTTATAATAACTATTAGCTAGCCCACCCTACTCCAAAATCCTGGCTCCGCCCCTGCATGGAATAAAACATGTTATTCTTTTTTATTCTCCAGAAACGTGTACAGCGAGAGGGTTATTCTATGCACATAACCATCCAACGTGCGTCAATGTAACAAAATATTAATAATGCTAAGGAAACATAGTGGCAATCCTAACACATTGGAGAAAACTGAAGCAACAGTAAGACATTTTTTTTAATGTAACAAACATATAAACATTGTAAGAACTAGAAAATTTACTACAATTATTTCATTCAACGTGCATCAAAAGTTCAAACCAATATTCTATGTTTAAGTACATAAGAGCCACATATGTAACCACCTAAACTCAGGCAGACATTGATTTCCTTCTCAGTGCAGTTCAATTTGTCTATAACCATGTTTTGGCCCCATGATTAATAAGATTTTTATTCTGGGTTCACGTCATCATGAGTTCTAGTAGAATCAGTAGGACCAAAGAATATAGAGTATGAGAAATTATGTGGTCCATATGCCAAAAGATCCACAAAAAAAGATGTGAGAGCCATAAACGTGAATGAGAAATTCAATCAACACTATTTTCATACTTAGACTCAATTATGTGCCTTTGACAAGAATAACAAATTTTTAAAAAATTGATAAAATATTATGAATATTTTTTTCTGCAATTATGGTGCTTGTGCTTCTTAAGGGGCATGATGATCATACATTTTAATCAACATAATGATAAAGGGCATGATAACATTTATACAACGACGTCCAACAATTCAGAGCACACAAAACTAAAGCAATTGTATATACGCACACAAGGCAGATGATATATTGACATTAATTAGTTAAGAAACTGCCAGGTATAGGTATAGATCTTAGAGAACTTGTATAAAATGTCAGACCCAAAAACAATGACAATAAATAGTATGGGACCTTGACATGATACAAGTTAAATCTTCAAGTTATGTACCAATACCTCAACTAATAGCTTTTACTGACTGTACTATAGAATCCTTTAGATATGATCATCAATATATATGTTTAAATATATTTAAAACCAAGTGACATCTACAAATTAACAGCCCGAGACCATCCTTAATTAGAGTCATTTTTCCTTAAAGGCCAACAATTCAAATATAATACTTCTCAATTAATGTGCTAAATCAATACTACATGCCTATCATGGCAAAACTATATTTGCATCCGTATCTTGTATTCAACAAATATTACCTAATACGCAAAAAGCAATTGATAGCTTCATTAGAGTGGAGAACTTAAAATAATGCATAATAAAAATAGACACTTAATTACCACTACATGATGCAATGTCCATACATGTTGTGGTGTCGGAGAGATTAGGAAAGAAGCAATAAACATATATTTTTATGTTGAAGTAATAGACTATTAATCATTTCTAAAAATTTCACATAATTCTAAAACACTTACTTTAAAACGAAGGTAATCAAAATATTGATATAATATATATTGAGGTGTAAGCCCAAGTTTATTCTAACATCAAACCTTTTTTTTAATACATTTTGTTTTGTTCAACTTTTCCAAGACATATATCATATAAAATTCTAATTGAAAGCATAAAAATAATTTTTCAATGCTAGAATGTATGTATAAACTAGCCAATTTAACAACAATTTCATCACAACGAAAGCCACAAGAATTAAAAAACTTGAAGAAATAAATCCATGGATATATATATCAAGATCATGAAAGGAAGTAGCCAAATAAATCAATCTCGAACATGACAAATTGTCATAGTTTGTTGGACCAGAAAGAGACTGTCGGTAAATGGCCTCCCATTGCTTAAGGTCATGTGGGTAACATAGCTGTAAAGAAAGCTTCCATGCTCTCCAAATATATATACACATATTCTCTTTTTCCACACAAACCACAGGAGCCACAATAACACACACACACTCTCTCTCTCTCTCTCTCTCTCTCTCTCTCTCTCTCTATATATATATATATATATATATATATATATATATATATATATATATATATATATATATATATATATATATGGATAATTAAAGTCAGGATGAGAGCATACATAGACATCTGGAGGATAGAAAAACAAAATATAACGCCATTTTTTAATATATATATATATATATATATATATATATATATATATATATATATATATATATATATATATATATATATATATATATATATATATATATATTGGTATTTAAAATTGCATGCATTAAAATTTATAAATATTAAACATGAATGTAAAGTAATCACATGATTAACTCTTAGATTGTTGGATATTTTTCCTCTAAAAATCTGCAAACAAAATAAAAGAAGTTAAAGTTACTGGCCTCCGGGGAAGTCGCGCACGAAGCACTGCCCTAAGAGTTAATCCGGATCTATGTGCAGACTTTTTCGGATGCTCCTAGTGGTAAAATCTCCGCTCTACCGGTATCCCGTCGTCGCACATAACTCGGGAAGATTGACCCTGACTTAGCTCTGCCCAGAGCAACAAACCAAGAACAAAAGAGTTTCGGAGTGACAAGCATTCGAGAGAACGAGAGAGAGTGTTTTGTAGTAATTTTCAGTATGTTCAAAGTATTGAGATTTGCCTCAATATATAGGCTTTTCTCTAAGGTTAGTGAATAAAGGAGAATGAAGACAATTTAATCGAGCCAATAAATACTGAACGTTACAAAATTCAAATAAAAAATCATGTGGTACATTGTACCTGGACATGAGTTGATGTTACAAGTTTAATGGGTTCATAACGGTCAAAATTATTGTAAGGGAGTTGAGCTTTTGCTAGCTCATGTGTGTGTGAACACCACATGACATGTCCACAAAGGTGGAATAAGACGTTGTTGTTGGCATACAATAGTAGTGTGAATGAATATGTTGGTTTGGTTCCATGGTCAAACGAATTGAGATAACAATACATTATATCTCCTGGATGCATTTAGTCCTGACAATTTTTTTAAGAACATATGAGTCTAGTTTAATATCATAGTTGCAACTTCACTTGAATGTCTACCATCATAAGCCGATTTTTGATGGTAGACATAAGTGAAGTTGCAACTATACGGGAACCCGCATCTCCTATTGGGTCGGGACCATCTTGGATCCGGGTCCTCTACATGGAGACTCTTCCAGCACCTGGTCTCTTAGTTGGGACATGTATGGGCCACATAATAGTGACATTGGATCCCCAACCCACCTTATTTTGTACACTTGTGATGCTCTCTCTTTCACTAATCCAACGGTAAAAAAAAAAAATCTCGAGTCCAACAGTGGAAGAGAAGACGCCAAGTAACCAAGTTTGGATCTCCATCTTCACCTCGGTGTGCTCATTTCATTTCCCTCTTTATAGACATGACATCTTTTCCTGTTTGCATTAAATCAGTGACAGGTTCAAAGTCGTCCAACTAACAGTCTTGAGCACAAAAGAATTAATGTAGTCCCGAGACTCTACTAATGATGTCTTTAGTAACTTTTGTTCCTTCACATCACATAAATCACATGACCCCCCCCTCCTCCTCCAATATAACCCCCCTACTCCTCTCACTTACTGCTTACTCACTTCCCCAAACAATGGCAAATTCCCACCTCCACTTCCACCTCCTCTTCCTCTTCCTCTCCTTTCTTTTCTCGCCAGCCATTTCCAGACACATTTCCCCCAAAACTACCAACACCGCCGCCACTTCCCTATTTGATGTCTCCACTTCTCTCTCCAGAACCGAGCTCCTCCTCTCCCATTCGCACCAACAACAACAACAACAACAACAACAAAGTGTAAGTGTTGTAGAAAATAAAAATGTCACAAATGTCCTCTCACTCCGTCTCCACTCCAGGGACCTGTTCCCCTCAACGGCCCCACCGCCGAAGGACTACACGTCGCTCACACTCTCCCGGCTCGCGCGCGACTCCGCTCGCGTCGCCGCCATCTCCGCCCGCGTCGCGCTCGCGCTGTCCGGAATCAAAAATTCAGATCTCGAGCCGCAACAAACGCACAAACACGAGACGGCGGCGGAGGAGGAGCCGATAGAAGGTCCGATCGCGTCCGGGTCGAGCCAGGGCAGCGGCGAGTACTTCTCCCGCGTCGGCGTCGGCAGCCCCGCGCGGCAGCTCGACCTCGTCCTCGACACCGGCAGCGACGTCTCCTGGGTCCAGTGCCAGCCCTGCGCCGACTGTTACCAGCAGTCCGACCCCATATATGACCCCTCCGCCTCCTCCACCTACTCCCGCCTCGACTGCGCCTCCGCCGCCTGCGCCTCCCTCGACGTCTCCGCCTGCGGGGCTCGCGCCACTTGCCTCTACCAGGTCTCCTACGGCGACGGCTCCTACACCGTCGGCGACTTCGCGACCGAGACCGTCACCCTCGGCGGCCGGCCGCTGCCGAACGTCGCCTTCGGCTGCGGCCACGACAACGAGGGGCTCTTCGTCGGCGCCGCGGGGCTGCTGGGCCTCGGCGGCGGCGCGCTGTCGTTCCCGTCGCAGATTTCGGCGAGATCCTTCTCCTACTGCCTGGTGGACAGGGACTCTCCGTCGACGTCCACCTTGGACTTGCACCTGGACCTGGACGGAGAGTCCGCGTCCTCCGGCGACGCGGTGTCCACCTCCCTGATCCGGAACCGCGGGGTCGACACGTTCTACTACGTCGGCCTGACCGGCATCGCCGTCGGCGGGCGGGTCCTCCCGATCCCCGGATCCGCGTTCGAGATGGACGCCGCGGGCGGCGGCGGGGTGATCGTCGACTCCGGGACCGCCATCACCCGGCTGCGGAGGGACGCGTACGACGCGCTCCGCGACGCCTTCGTGGGGGCGACGGGGGATCTGGCGCGGGCGGCTGCTCCGGGGGTGGCGCTGTTCGACACTTGTTACGATCTGTCGTCGAGGAGGAGCGTGGAGGTGCCGACGGTGGGGCTGATGTTCGGGGAGGAGGAGCTGAGGCTGCCGGCGAAGAACTACTTGATCCCGGTGGACTCGGCGGGGACGTTCTGCCTGGCGTTCGCGCCGGCGTCGTCGTCGTCGTCGGGGCTGTCTATAATTGGCAATGTGCAACAGCAGGGGACGAGGGTGACGTTCGATATCAAGAATTCGATGGTGGGCTTTGAAGCTGATAAGTGTTAACTAAGATGAGACGAGTGACGAGTGTTGTTGTTTCATGGGAATGGACCGTTATTTCTTGTACATCCTTTTCTTTTCTTCTCTACTAAGATGATGTCAGTATTGCGTTTTGGTCATGGTCTGAATTCTTTCACAATGTTATGCAAAATCTTACCAGAATTTCATTTCATACAAGAAACTCCATTGACGGTTCTTTTGGTGTCAATAGAAGTGGACACTTAACAACCATCTACAATTGTCGGTCGGTACACGTAACAACCATCTGCAATCGTCGATCGGTACTAAGATAGAGTTTCGTGTATCAAATATTGTATTGCAGCATTTTATTTACTCTTTTTCGTGTCGGACTAGCCCACCCCACTGAGCTCTTTTCGGCCTCGGTCTGTATCCATCCATCATACAACGGGTCACAAAAAGAGGCAAGAGGGATTTAGGAAGGGTTTTTCTAAGGACACATCCCATTTTACTTAGGTATCACTTACTAAGGGACAGACCAAGTTTGAGAAATTTTTACTGGGGATATCAGAAAAAAATACATATTTGTTATTAAAATTCTGAAAAAATTAATGAACAATTTAATATATATATAAAAAAAAATCATAAAATCTAGTAGGATCTTTGCGTCCCCTACGATTCTGAACTTGGATCAGCCTTCTGCAAAAGGGGGTTCGGCTCATGTCAATGGCACAAAAAGGAGGATCCTATTGTGACTGATTGACTATAATATTTTATATAGTCTCTACTGATATAGTTGTCGGGAAAAGGCTTATTTTGAATTGACTTGATCGGAATTGAGGCAAATAATATGTATAATCCTCTATAATCATGTTCCAAGGGTTAAGAGAAGTCACACTCTCGCTCTCTCAGTTAGGGGTGGACATTATTCAGTTAATCTAATCGAAGTGAATAAGCGATTCGGTTCGATTTAAAAATACTAAAAAAAAAATTATTCGATTTTGGTTTTGAATTTCTTTTTGGTCCAAAATCGATTAACACTTATGCAATTATGTAAATATTTTTAATTTTAATTAATATTTTATGATTACAAATGTATATATTTTAAAGTCCAACTTTAATAATTTAACTACTAATCCAACTTTAAACGTAACTTTGAAATACGACAAATGTGTGTATAAAAATTTAATTTTTATCTAATTTAACCATTATTCCAATTTTGGACATGATCTATTAAATAATATAACTTCCAACCGAACAAATCGAATTGATTATTCAGTTCCTTCCAGTTTTGATTTTGGCTAATTTCAATTCGTTTTCCATTTACGATCTTGATTATTTTAGTTTGGATTGAAATCAAAATAAACTGAATACTCACCCCCTACTTAACAATGTATCATCTATACTTTGTAGCACGTCCAATTTGAGGACCAAACATACTTAAACACACCACTACGTAAAAGGAGACTCCTGAAGCAAAGTAGACCTATCTATCATAACAAACATACAATATTCACATGTATCATCATAACTTCAATTGTCCAAAGAAAGCAATGGTGGAGAAATTTACGTGTGGGGATTGAATGTCGGGACTAAAAGAATATGCCCTTTCAATATTTTTATTTTTTATTTTTACAGAATTCATCTGATTCTTCTGATCAGAGAGGAGTGGTATAACTTCCTTGGCTAGACCGATGAGAACTGCGGAGACGACGAATGTGCGTGTGTGTAAAAATTACGTACAATGGGTTCACGCAGTGTATATAAACTTTCGTATGTTATGTCGGACATTGCAAAAAAAAAAAATTACTTTTTTTTTAGTGCCAAAATTCTTTATTGTGGAAGGAGACAACAAAGTGATGGCCCATTTTCCCATGGGCCCTCATCCCATGACTTCCGATCTTTTTTCCCTCTCTGTTTTTCCGATAAAGAGTTGCGGGTCTTCCGGATCCATTGATTCGGACAGGATTGTGGGTCCGCCACTTCAGGGTTTTGTGGGTCAGCATCCACACTCATGGTGTTAACTGGGCCGGTTCGGCCCGGGCCCGCCCGTGGACCGGACCGGCCCGCCCCCCTATAAGCCCAGACCGGCCCGCATTGGGCCCGAACCGGCCCGGCCCCCCACGCTATAGCGGTTCGGGTCGGCCCCCCCCCCCCCCCCACAGCCCGAGCCCGGCCCGGTCAAATTTTTTTTTTTTTTTAAAAAAAAAACAGGCCCGGCCCGGTTGGACCGGCCCGGCCCGGTCCGATGGGACCGGTCCAGCCTGAGCCGACCGTTGGGAGGCTGATTTTTTTTTTTTTTTTTTTTTTCAAATTTTTGACCGTTTGGGGGGGGGGGGGGGGGGGGGGGGGGTTCTTTTACCAAAGTACCCCTCCCATATAGCCGTTATTAAAACGTTGGGAGGGATATTTTGGTCTTTTTTGGCCTAAAATTACCAAAATAATCCCAAAAAATTCCTATAAATAGCCCAAAAAATCCCTTTTTTGGTATAAACATTTTTGTATAAACATTTGTATATATTTGTATAAACATTACTTTTATAAATATTTTGTATAAACATTTTATAAACATTTAAGTTACAAATTTTTAAAATTAAAATACAAAAGAAAATGATTACTTTTACTTGGTTTTTAAAATGGTTTTAAAAAGAAAATACATATTTTGTAAAAACATTTTATAAACATTTTTATAAAATGATTACTTTTACATGATTATTTTTAAAATTAAAATACAAAAAAAAAATGATTACTTTTACATGGTTTTTAAAATGGTTTTAAAAAGAAAATACATATTTTGTAAAAACATTTTATAAACATTTTTATTAAAAAGAAAACATTTTATAAACATTTTATAAACATATTTTGTATAAACATTTTATAAACAATTGTATAAACATAAAATTATAAACATTTTATAAATATTTTTTAAACATATTTTGTATAAACATTTTATAAATATTTTTTTTATAAACATTTAAGTTAAAAAATTTTAAAATTAAAATACAAAAAAAAAATTATTAAAAAACTAAATTAAATAAAAAACTGTAAAAAAAAAAAAAAAAAATCCAAAAAACCGGGCCGGTCCGGTCAACCCGGCCTGAATCGGCCCGAACCGGCCTAGGCCCGGACCGGCCCGACCCCACTAGTCCCGGTTCAATGGGCCGGGCTGGGCCACGTTGAAAATAACCGGGTCGGGCTTAGCCCGGACCGAAATTATGTGTGGGCCGGTCCTGGACCGGCCCGAACCCGGTCAGGCCCGCCGCCCCTGGACCGTGGGCCGGCCCGGACCGGACCGAAAACACCATGAATCCACACTCTTCTTTGACCGTGGCTTAACAACTGCCTATGTTACTTAATTAATATATAATTAACCATATTCTCTTTTAACTTAATTTTTTTTTGGGACAACTTTCACAACTATTTCTATGTTTTACATTTATTATTATATAAACTACTCTACTTTGAAACTTACACGGGTCACTCCTAGGCCTCGTTTGGTTCACGGAATGGAAGGAAAAGGAAATAAATTCCTTCGCATTTTCTTTTCTTTGAAAAGTTATAATTTTCATTGATTTTTCTTTCCAGTGTTTGGGGGACAGAATTTGTGACGTCCCAGAACCAGAATACTGGAGAGCGGGGACGTACATAGCCAGCTACGTATATTGAAATGGAATCTACCTCGCTATACGGTCACGGCTGTCTAGGAATATGAGGGTTTACTACAAGCCAACGGTCTCTTAAGGTCAAGCCTATTGTCTCAATCTCAAGCAAGTAATATAGTTACAAGATGTTAGACCACCAAATATACAATAAAAGGCGTCACAAATATTACATATTCAGCTGATCATGAAGCTAGTCATACAAAATGCGAGGACTAGCAAGAGTTAAGTCATACATGATCAACCCTAGGATTTGTTAATCATGTTTACAGCCCGTAGGCAGACAGTAAGTAAATATGCATCGAGCTAACAGGTGCTCGTCGGCTAAACGCATCAAAAGAATAATTTTACAGTGTAGTGAGCGAAACAAAATGGAAAATCCACTCGTAGCCCGGGTTCCTTCTAGTCGCCACCATTGGGCTGGAGTTTCGGTAGATCCTCGGGTGCTGCTCCGAAATCTGGCCACACAAAACCAGCTGGGTCAAACCCCAGAAAGAGCAAGTGCCACAAAGGAGGCCACGAAATAAGAACAAAAGCCAGCATATCAGAGCATAAGAAATAGAAGAAAAGTACAAGTAATAAAGAGTACAACAGGACAATAAACGACTAGAGACGTGGACCATTCCGGGAGCCAGGTTACAACCCTTAAACTAAACAAGGACCGGGGTCGTAACCCTTCGCCTGAATAGCACTTTGTCTCTACCCATTGTTAAAGATAAGTAAAACAATCATGATCAGGGGTACCAGGTACAGGGACTAGACGAGACTTAGACAAGGCTGGACACCATCCATTCACAAACGGCCAAGCAATTACTACGGCTTACTACTTAACTAACTAGGGTTATCACAAGCCTAGTTACTAGCAAGATGCAAATGAGAAATATCCAGTCCCAAGCCCTGCAGACTATCCAGTTATCCTTCCGCGGGTTGAGAGTATGGTTGGGTACATTGCCCGGGAGACAATGTACCCTTAGGTGACTTAGAGGGTGCAACACATGACAGTGTGCTGGAAATGTGCCCTACTCGTCGGCAGGCTACAAGTCCGTTTAAAGCGCCCAGATAACGAGATCGTCTGTGACTGGAAATTCTTCATGAACTATAGTTTGATATAGTAATTAGCCTAATCCATATTCAGTGCGAATCCCTGACCGTGGTAACCAGGGAGTCACGTCCTAGACATGATGCAAGACAAGACAAGTAGATTGCACAAAGCAGCAAGAATAAACACCCACGACGTCAGAGTTGATTATATGAGTCAAGTTAGCCATCGCAACAGCATCAAGTCAAGTCAAGTCAAGTTACAAGTCAGGTTACAAGTTACACGTCAGGAGTGCGCCGCCACGGGCCACTATCAAGTTATCCAGTACCAAGATTAATTATGAATCACAGGTTACAAGTTAAGAGCGCACCCCATCGGGTCACTACTAAGGAGATCAGAAAGTACTAGAATCATAAATCACAGAAATCACAAAAAAAGTACTAGTCATAAGCAAAACACCGAAAATCGTGCCAGGCCGTGTTGGGTCAGGACAGTCGTGTTGCTGGAACAAGATCTCAAGACTCCAATCCACAAAAGAGAAGCCAAGTCCAAGGAATAAAACCAAACCATCATGGGCAAGTGGGTTGCGCTGGGGTTAGATTGCGCTAGGGTCGAACTGCGCATGAGTTGAACTGCGCAGGAAATGAACTGCGCATGAGTATGAACTGCGCATGGCCTTGCGCTAAAGAGCGCTGGCCGAGGGTCATCTTCTCCATCAGGCCGAGGGAAAATCCAAGAATCACCAAAATTTCCAAATCTCATAACTTAGCCAAATCAAAACGAAATTTGGATTTTCAAAGTTCTAACTTGTGTAAAATTGAATTCTCTTCCACATGGAAGCCTCAAAACAAGGAAAAATCTAAGTTTAATAGATCAAAACCAAGAAAAACCAAAAATGGTTAAAACTTAGATCTAGAAAAATGGAAGCTCCAAATCACAAAATGCCAAGTTCTAATGTTGTTCACCATGGCCTAATCTAGCTAATGGACAAATAAAATGGGGTGCTTATTTGATGGCAAGGTGCACTTGCCTATGGTGTTGGTGGAGGAAGGAAGAAGAAGATGAAGAAAATTAATGGAAGTTATGAGGAGAGAGAAAGTTAGGTGGGGTTTTAATGAGGGAGGGTGTGTTGTGTTGAGGGTGGAGGTTAGCTAAGGTAGTCCAATGCAAACCAAACCAAACCAAACCAATTCCTTCTCCACAAAATAAAACCCAGCCAGGTCCAAAACCCGTTTTACGAGAAAATCAGAATCCGCAAGTTAAACCAAAACACAATTACAGGCCAGAATCCGAGAAAATAAAATACAGGTCCGAAATACATATAAGCCTAATCAAAATACGTATTCCGAAATACGGGCATTACAACTCTACCCACCTTAAAAGAATTCCGTCATCGGAATTTAAATCAAGATGCTTAGAGATATAAGAGCCAGCTATACTATCCACAATTAAGCTACACTAAGCAAACAATCAAACAATCATACATGCAAGCAAGGGATGGAAAGCATAAGGCATAAGGAAGACATTATACCTTATGAGTCAAACAAGTCGGGATATCGCGATCGGATGTCGTCCTCACGCTCCCACGTTGACTCACCTAGAGAGTGATGACCCCAAACAACACGGACTAAGCTAATAGTCTTGTTCTTGAGTATCTTTTCTCTCCGGTCCAATATAGACACTGGCCTCTCCTCATACGAAAGGTTGGTACCAACAACCAATTCTGAATGATCCAGGATATGGCTCGGGTCCGGGATGTACCGTCATAATTAGGACACATAGAATACATCATGCACCTCACTTAGCGACGGCGGAAGAGCGAGACGATAGGATACATCTCCTACTCGCTCCAGGATATCGAACGGCCCTATATACCTAGGACTATGCTTTCCCCGTACGCCAAAGCGAATGACGCCGCGGTTAGGCGAGATCCTAAGGAATACATGGTCGCCGATAGCAAACTCTAAGGGACGTCGATGAGCATCGGCCCAATGGCGCTGGCGATCTTGGGCCACTCGAAGACGATCTCTGATTCTTCTGACCACTTCAACTGTCTGGGCAATCATTTCTGGACCGAGCATCTGCCTCTCTCCGATGTCGTCCCATGCTAGCGAGGATCTGCACTTCCTGCCATACAGTGCCTCGAACGGGGCCATCTGAATACTGGCCTGAAAACTATTGTTGTACGAGAATTCCACCAGGTACAGGTGATCCTCCCATGAACCACCGAAGTCAAGGGTACAAGACCTCAACATATCTTCAAGAGTCTGGATTGTGCGTTCCGACTGGCCATCTGTCTGCGGATGATAAGCTGAGCTAAACTGAAGGTGAGTTCCCAAACTCTCTTGCAGGCTGCGCCAAAAGTGTGACGTAAACCTTGAATCTCGGTCCGAGGTGATACTGACGGGCACACCGTGAAGCCTGACAATCTGCCTGAGGTATATCTCTGCTAGCTGAGCCGTAGACTGTCCAACTGTGAATGAGAGAAAATGAGCCACCTTCGTGAGCCTGTCAACTATAACCCAAATAGCATCTCGACCAGTTGGGGATCTAGGCAATCCAGTCACAAAATCCATGGTCACATGCTCCCACTTCTATTCTGGAATCGGCAAGGGCTGAAGAAGTCCAGTGGGCCTCTGATGTTCAGCTTTAACCTGCTGGCAAACTAAACACCGAGAGACAAACCGGGCTATCTCCCTCTTCATGCCATTCTACCAGAAATACTGACGAATATTACGGTACATCTTCGTGCCACCGGGATGAATAGAATACTGTGAACTGTGAGCTTCTGCCATGACCTCCTGTCTGATATCTCCACTGGGTACACAAAGACGAGTGCCGTGTCGAAGTGTACCATCTTCATGAATTCACAACTCTGGCCTTCTTCCTGCCTCACACTCTGCTCTGAGTTGCTGAATCTTGGAATCTGTAGACTGTGCCATCCGAATCCTTTCAACTATGCTGGACTGAACTTATAGACTGGCCATCAATGCCACGTTGGTAGGAAGAACCACTTCAATTTCCATATTCTGAAGATTCGCCAATAACTCTGGTTGTGCCGTCAGGAAGTAAACTCCGGCTCTCCTGCTCAATGCATCTGCTACAACGTTGGCCTTCCCTGGGTGATACTGCAAATCCACATCGTAGTCCACCAGTAGCTCGAGCCATCTTCTCTGCCGCATGTTAAGGTCCTTCTGGGTGAAAACATACTTGAGGCTCTTGTGATCAGTAAATATCTCCACTCTATCTCCGTACAAGTAATACCGCCAAAGCTTAAGTGCAAACACTACTGCTGCCAGTTCCAAGTCCTGGGTCGGGTAATTCTTCTCATGATCACGAAGTTGATGTGATGTATAAGATATTACCTTCCCATGCTGCATCAAGACACACCCCAATCCTCTGCATGAAGCATCGCAATAAACTGTGAATCCTTCGATCCCATCTGGAAGGGTGAGAATGGGACACTACACCAAAAGAGGGATTTCCTAACACAATTATTTTTTGATTACCAACAGTTGTCTACCGTTACTAATTGTTAACAGTAAAAAACTGTTAGAAAAGCTAAAAACCGTTACTATAAATAAGAAAAACTAAAGCAATATATAAATAAAAGGTTACAACAATTAATATCCATTGGCAAACCTTATGAAAAGCATAAGGAACACATCTCGTGTGTTTCACGTGACTATGCAGTAAGCGTTAGGGGGGAAACACTTTTCGTTCCCCCCAAATTTTTTCGTGAGCACTAATTAAGAGAGCTGGAGTTGCGCCTCTCTCTCTCTCTCTCTCTCTCTCTCTCGGCCTTGTGTTCCAGTGTGAGCGCGCGGCTCTCTCTCTCTCTCTCTCCCTCTCCCCTCGGCCTTGTGTTCGAATGTGAGCGCCTCTCTCTCTCTCGCGCGCGCGCGGCTGGAGTTGTCATCTTAGCGCCTCTCTCTCGCGGCTGGAGTCTCATCTGACGCCTCTCTCTCTCTTCCGGTTGGAGTTCTCATCTGAGCGTCTCTCTCTCTCTCCCGTCTGGAGCTGAAGGTAAGGTTCTCTAAACTGAGCGCCTCAAATTTTTTCGATCAGGTTCTTTTTATCTAACAATTTTTTTCTTCTGTTATTCTACGTTTCTGGTACCCAAAATTTTTGATCTGGTACCCAAAATCCTAAGTTTCTACTCTTGATCTAAGGAATTTCTTCAGGTTTGCAATATCAATCAAAATTTGGAAAATTTTCCATTTTAAGGATCAATCAAGATTATATTGTAATATAGTAGGCACAATATATATAATGAAGTAGGCGCTATTTTCAGTTTCAAGGATCAGTTTTCAGTTTCAAAATTTGGGCGTAGTATAGTAGGCGCTATATATTTTAGGCGCTATATATTGATATAATGAAGTAGGCGTAATATAGTAGGCGCTATCAATTTTCAGTTTCAAAATTTTCAGTTTCAAGGATCAATTAAGATTATATTGATATAATGAAGTAGGCGTAATATAGTAGGCGCTATATATATATATATATATATATATATATATATATATATATATATATATATATATATAAGAACATTTTACTTAAGTAGGCGTTGTATATATAATGAAGAGAGATTCCAACAATAATGTTCGAGTTAGTGTCCATCGATCCTATGATTGGTTTGAATACTAGGAATTAAACTAATGTTGGATGAGGATTAGTTGACAGCTCTATATTAATGAAGTTATATAGTAATATAGTTTGCGAGGAATATTTTTACTCTGTTGCATGGCTTCATTGGATTAATCCCAGGAAGCTCGTCTCATGGTCTAATCTTAATATTTGGGCATGCCTTAATAAAACTTAATATATTTTAATTTGGAGCCCACTTTATTTGTGCAAATTTCTTTTGAATACATACATACTTGTTGAATTTCAAGGATCAATCAAGATTTTGTTAAATACATTAATAGCTAAATTTATGGAAAGTTTAGAAAGTAGAAGAGTTGCGTACAGTAGTGCATCATTGATGTAGCTAGCTAGTATATATAAATGGGACTAGCAACAATATCTTAATATCAACTCTAACTGTACATTTAATTACACGGTAATGAAAACCAGCAGCACTACCACCACATAGACATAGCTGCTTCTATAACATAGTCATTGACAAAGATTGGGAAGACGAGAAGGTTCTTTGTTTTTTTGATAAGGCTAAAAATTTATGCAAGTTTAAATGGAAGCATACGAAATGATTTATATTTTTCCGATGAGTCTAAAAATTTATGCAAGTCTGAATTTCAGTTTCTGAAATAAAATGTTGCTGATTTCTAAATAAAAGGCATATAATTTTCAATAGGCAAATAGAATCATATCGTTATTTAGTTAAATTCAAAACTACTGAATAACTTAAATGCAATGTTATTGGCATATTACAGTCCTATAATAATTTTTAATGGAAATAATTATCTACTTGTCTTCATGATCTAATTTGTCTTAATCTTGCTTGATTATTACGTTCACAATTGAGAGGGTAACGTCCTTTATATTATGTCAAGACGTTCAAGAGAGTGGATTAAAAATCCACGCAGAAATAATGTCGAATACATAGAAGGTGTTCGATATTTCATGAACTTTGTGGAGAACCACTCACCACCCGGGATTAGCACATGTCCATGCCCTTGTACGAAGTGCAAAAATTCTAAAAGATTTCTTTTTGAAACAGTGGAAAAGCACTTGGTCATCTATGGTATGGAACCAACATATAATGAGTGGTGCTTTCACGGAGAGAGGAATGACGTGAACGTACTGCCAGATTCTATACCACATGTTATTGAAGAGGATCAGGTCTAAGATCAAATCCAAGAAGAACATGGCGGTGATGCAGGGGGTGCGCTCGGGAACTTTGTTGATGATGCTTATGGAGTACATGATATGGAACAAGCTAGTTGTCAGGGGAATCCTAATGTGACATGTGATGTTTCTGGTAATCTATTTGTCCCCGATCCTGACCATGGTAGTAAGTATCATGAATATAAGAGAAAAGCAAATGAGAAACTATACCCTTCCTGTGAAGATGGGCTTACAACTTTATGTGCTATTATAGAGCTTCATAACTTGAAGAAGGAATTCAATTGGTCAGGAAATAGCGTGACCGAGTTGTTGAAGCGATTGAGACGGTGGCTTCCAAAGGGAAATACACTACCTGACAAGTATCCTACAATAAAACAAATGCTAAAAGATTTGGGAATGAAGGCCAATTGCATTCATGCATGTGAGAATGATTGCATGTTATATTGGAAGGAATATGCAGATGCAATAGAATGCCCTCGTTGTCAAACTCCCAGGTTTAAAGTTAAGGAGACAAAGTCTGGAAAAGTAGATAAAGTCACAAAACAACCTAGAACAGTTTTGAGACACTTTCCTCTAATTCCAAGATTAACTAGATTGTATACTATACCATGGATAGCACGCCAAATGCAATGGCACAAGGAAGCAAAATCTTCTTGGCAATCTATGCGTCATCCTATTGATTCAGCTGAATGGAGATCGCTAAAAAGCAAGTGGCCAGAGTTTGCTAGAGAGGGACGTAATGTTTGGCTTGGTATTGCTACAGATGGATTCAACCCACATGGAGTGCTATCTAGTGGTTACAGTTGTTGGCCCGTGTACATGATTTCTTATAACCTTCCTCCCTCGTTATGCATGAAATCACAGTTCCAGATGATGTGTTTGTTAATTCCTGGACCGAAAGCACCGAGTCAGGACATTGATGTATACTTAGAACCTCTTGTAGATGAGTTGAAGCAACTTTGGGCGGAAGGAGTGTCGGCATTTGATATGGACAAGGGGGAACTCTTCACTTTGAGAGCAATGTTATTGTGGGGAATCCATGATTTTCCAGCATTTGGTAACTTATCAGGTTGTGTGACACATGGTTACAAAGCCTGTCCTATTTGTGCTATTGAGACAGAGTCTGAGCGCATTGGTAATAAGAATGTTTTTACAAAGTACAGGAGATTTTTGAAGGATGGCCACCCATACAGGGAAGTAAAACACGGATGGTATAAGGATGTAGAGCACAAGGAACCTCCAACACGATTGACAGGATCGTTCCTTTTAGAGAGGCTTGATCGTATCAAATATGTACCAGGTAAATTAGTGAAAGCTACTTGCAAGAAGCGAATGGCAGTTGAGGTAGATGGTAGTGAAGATTGTACTGCATATGATGATAACAACGAAGGAAGACCAGCGTGGTATAAAAAGTCGATTCTTTTTGATTTAGAGTATTGGAGTAGTCATAAAGTACGACATACCATTGATGTGATGCACACTGAAAAGAATGTGGCTGAACATCTTATTAACTTGATGTTTGACAAGGGAAAACAATCTTCTAAGTATGCACTGGATAAGGCTCAGAAGATGCAATTTTGTCAAGTATTAAAAGACGTAAAGCTCCCGTCTTGCCTTGCAACTAATTTGGGTAGCCTTGTAAGTATTCAACCCCCCAGTTTGCATATTAAGAAGTCATATGACTATCATGTCATTATCCAATATTTGCTTCCAGTTATGGTTCAACATGCATATCCAAAGTTTCGTGAGTTGAAACGAGCTATATTGCAAGTAAGCTTGTACTTCAACATATTGTGCTCGAAGGTCTTAGTTCGAGAGCATGTCCAAGCTTCCAAAGATATGATTGCCGAGGCATTATGTGTATTGGCACATTATTTTTCATCTCACTTCTTCGATATAAGTATCCACCTAATGGTGCACCTAGCTGACCAAGCTCTTCTCTGCGGACCTACGAGATATATATGGATGTATCCATTTGAAAGGTGATACATTCATCTTATATATTATTGTTTCTTTGTTTATTTATTAGAACTATAATTTTTTTTAACAAGTCAATGTTTTATGTTGATATAAGGGCTATGAAGGAGTGCAAAAACATACCAAGCAACAAACGTTATGTGGAAGGGTCTATTTCTGAGGCATATCTTGTTTCAGAATCTGTTAGATATGCTATGGAGTATATGCCAAATCTGCGTGATGGAAATCATAGTTCTAGTCAAGCACTCTTCATAGATGAGAATGGTGATGATATGTATGAACGCTCCATTCTTGAGGGTAAAACTATCAAGTTATCTGGTGTACAACGTATACAAATTCGGAGATGGGTACTCTTTAGTATAAATATACCAAAACGAGATGAATATTACAGGTGTGATATTATTTTTAAACTACATAATGTGTAATTTTTTGTTTATATAATATGATTTTTGAATTTGTAGTATGTATCGCTCATCCTTGGAAGATGGTCCTCGTGGTAAAAGAAGAGCTATCACTAAGACAGAAGTGGTAGTACAATCTGAATTTATTGATTGGTTACACAAAAAGGTGTGTAACATTTAATTCAATAAAGTTTTAATTATATTTTGTAGCTTTGATTAATGTATTTAAGTGACTTGTATTAACAGCTGCTGGAAGAAAAATGCATGGACTCATTGTTGTGGTGGTATGTTAGTGGGCCAAAATGGGAAGCCAAAACTCATATGAAATATCGGGTGAATGGTTATGTATTCTCTCCCCAACACTATGATGATAAACTTTCGACACAAGACAGCGGTGTTTGCATGGATGCAATAACTACATTTGTCGCAAGTGCAAAAGATATGAACCCTATGGATGATGATATTACTTGGTATGGTATTATCAAAGAGATTATAGAGGTTGATTATTATGAATTTCAACATGTAGTGTTCTATTGTGATTGGGTGAATATCGCGGACAAGACCAATGGTTGTAAGATTTGTCCAGAGTCTAACTTGTTGCTTGTGAATTTGAAGAAGTTCAAGAGTGCTGATGGGGATTATGATGAGCCGGCCATTCTTGCATCTGAAGCTAGTCAAGTTTTTTATATAAAAGATCCGCAAAATCCCGATTGGTCTATAGTTCGACGTTCTCCAAAGCGTATGACTGATGGTATTGATGATTACAACATACCAACAAGCTTTCAATCCATTCTGAAAGAGCAACCTAATTTGGCACCACTATTAAAATGTATTGAACCCAAATATATTTAAATTTAGAAAACAATGGTATTGATGATTGTATCATTCTGAGAACAATGGCTTGTAATATCCTTTTTGTTTTGGAATTTGAAACAATGGTATTGATGATTGTGACAATCAACTAGTGATGGTCATCTGAAGAATATGTGCCAAACATTCTTTTTATGGCTAATATGTATCCCATTTGCATATCTTCTTATGGTTAATATGAATCTCAGTTTCTTATTCAAGTTTTCTATTTCCTTTTATCTTCTTTCCAGGTTTTGTATTTCCTTTAAATCAGATATTATCCTAATATTATGAAACATTATTATGTTTCTTATTCATGTCATTGGACCTGAAAATTGTTTTGCAGGGTTAGCTCGGTTGAAGATTCTGAACTTGGGTTCAACACCATCACTTTAAAAGGTGAACCTTCATTACAGCCTCATTTTGAATATGCCTATGCATCTTGATAGGTTTGTATGCATGCTATCCTTATGTTGGCAGGAGCCTCATCCACTACACCTCATTGTATTGCCTTCATTTCAGTCCCCATGAGTCATTGCTCAAAATCTAAATAATTGGGTATCTGTTCAGCCTTATCCATCCTAGTATCAGTAGGATTAATTTGCGTATCTGTCCAGTCGAGCTCTGATGATATCTGCCATGTGCAGTCATCTGGATATGATGCTCAGTCATTGGTTCATTTCTGGAGGTAATGATTCAGTCCCTCCTTGTTCACTTGACTGACACTCTTGGAGAGCCATGTGCAGTCATCTGGATATGATGCTCAGTCATTGGTTCATTTCTGGAGGTAATGATTCAGTCCCTCCTTGTTCACTTGACTGACACTCTTGGAGAATCATCCTAAATACTTTATTATTTGATCATTTCTGCATTTAAGTAGCAGGCCTCGAATTGCTCATTAATTTCAGTCCCAAATCCTTTATTATTTGATCAGTCCACATCAATCCTTAGCAACCCTTGTATCAGATATTATCTTGAGGTGATTAGAGAGATATTATCTACTCCTATATGTGTTCACAGGAGGAATCCCCAAACCAGTTCAGTCTAACTGAACTAAAAAGTCCATGACAAAATCCTCTTAACCCTCTACCTTTCCTCATATCAGTTTTGAACTGATACCCAATATCAGTTCACTTGAACTGATACAAAAATCAGTTTGGGACTGATCTTCCCATCAGTGCAAGAAGCTTTAAAAACAATGTTTGGCCTTGTTCTGAGGAGGTTCTTTCTGGATGCCTTGCACACCTGTGCGATGAATTTGCTCCTTATTTGACTGCAACCCCCCACCCCCCTTCCTATATATGATTTGGTACCAGGACCTGGAGCTCTACATAAAGCAAGCAACACCAGTTTGCTACTTCTGCTAAAGCAGAACTTTTGCTTTTTGATTCTTTATAACACTTTAAGCAGCAACTTGCACTCTTCCTGCTTCAGTATTCTACTGTAAATGAGAGAAGTTTGCTCGAGGTTTGTACATTGGGATTTTTGTGTTCAACTCTATCAAGATGATATTCATAATTTCCTTTTCACTGGTCTGCATCAAATTTCATCGATGAATCATGGAATTGATCATTTTCTGTCTCTTCACCATAGTCAAGATATGGCAAGCTTACCTGCGACAATTTTCTTTTTTCTTTTTTACTTTTGACAACAGATTTTCTTCGAGCATATTTTGTCTCTGTTGTTCTATTTCGTACTCGTTCAGAGTGTGATAGCTGCAAATATGGAGAGATCAAACTTTCTTCACTCTGCTCTAAAGTCTGATTTCTATTTTACCCTATTCCTAATTGCTAAAAAATCTGAACATGACTCCCAAATTGATCCTTGAACACAAGTTCAGTCCTTAAATTCACCACAGTCCCTACAGGTATTGTCTCACTTAGAACGTCAAATTGTTCCAGTCCCACACTAGAAATAATGTTCAGCCTATCTGTGAGCAACCTACCTGTGTATCAATAGGAGTAGCCTAGTTGTAATGATCTGTCCTCATTTTAATTTCTGTTTGGCAGCATCTTTTGATGGATTGAATCTCCTGTATTTACCTGCTCACAGCATAAAGTGCATAAGATATCAGGCTAAATTATCTTATACCTTTAAATCCCTTGTAGTCTTACATATCAAACAATACTTCGTTCTACCAGGTATTGCTTATAGCTACTACTTTTGGCCTCTCAAACCTGTCGCTTATGATTTCTTGTATTGAAATAGAACAACTATTGCCAGTGTGGCAAATAGCAGGCACAAATACAAATTAGACGTTCATCTTACTGGACTGTTGTCCACTATATTTACGAAAGAACAGTACTGTCTTTTGATTTCCAAGTCAGCAGATGAGATTTTAAGTACAGTTATGCCAGCAGCCATCTTTCTTTCCTTGTGAATCTCCATTAGAACTTTCCTTGTGGCTCTCTGCTTATACTCTACATCTTTCATCTGTCTTTTGGGTTTTGATCTATTTATGCTTCTTTCGATCTGGGCATGTGTATTTTGATCTGGATACTATTTTTTGGTTGAGAAATTTAGTGGTTTTTTAGTAGAAAATTATGGGTTTTTTTCTTGAATTTTGGTAATCTCTGTTTGGTGATTCTGGTTTGGGTGGTGATTACGGAAACATGTTCGTAATTTGCTGCTACTTGGTTTAATTATGTTCATGGCAGGAAGAATGGTGAGATTGACATGTGGGATATGTCTTCATTCCTGCACATGCCTATGAAGCAACCCACAGGCCAATATGAATGTGTAATGAAACAAGTACAAGTCTATAGGAAACATATGATATTCTCCTTACTTCTAAGCTTCATTCCTGATTTTGTATTTTTGCAACAATACAGTTCCTTTGAGAAACTGTATAGTATAGCAACTGTATGCTATTTCTTATACTACAGGTAGGAGTGAGCAGGGATACATCAATGTGTATTTCTTATAGACTGATAAGAAATACATACATCTAGTTGGGATACATCAATGTGTATATTATTAGATGTATGTATGGACTGATAATATATCCCTGGAAAGTGTTTTTTAGGGAAAGATTGTGTCATTTATCAGTCATAAAAAAACACTTCCTAGGGATACATCAATGTGTATATTATCAGATGTATCGATTGTCTATATTATCAGTCCATACATACATCTAGTAGGGATACATCAATGTGTATCACATTCATATAGACTGAAACGGATACATCAATGTATATTTCTTATACATACTTGTTTCATTACACATTCATATGGACTGAAACGGATACATCAACTGTATGCCGTTTCTTGTACTTCTCTGGCATTTGGTATCACATTGACTTTTTTGACCTGGGAAGTGTTTTTTAGGGAAAGATTGTGTCTTTCTTTTGGGTTTTGATCTATTTATGCTTCTTTCGATCTGGGCATGTGTATTTTGATCTGGATACTATTTTTTGGTTGAGAAATTTAGTGGTTTTTTAGTAGAAAATTATGGGTTTTTTTCTTGAATTTTGGTAATCTCTGTTTGGTGATTCTGGTTTGGTTGGTGATTACGGAAACATGTTCGTAATTTGCTGCTACTTGGTTTAATTATGTTCATGGCAGGAAGAATGGTGAGATTGACATGTGGGATATGTCTTCATTCCTGCACATGCCTATGAAGCAACCCACAGGCCAATATGAATGTGTAATGAAACAAGTACAAGTCTATAGGAAACATATGATATTCTCCTTACTTCTAAGCTTCATTCCTGATTTTGTATGCAGTTTTATTACGGAATGTCATCCCATCCTAGTTCTAGTGCATCGGTAGGTACAAAAAACACACAAGAGCCGGATGCTCCACCCCCACCAAATGGAAAAAAATACTCAATAGTTGTTGATTTAGAGGGTGCTAAGGGTAGAGATGCAGCCAAATGGACTTCTCGTTGTGGTGCCCTAATTCGTGTTCAAATCCCAATTGGGTATGAAGATTGGAGGCAAGTAGATGACTTCTACAAGGATAATCTATGGAATGAGCTCATGGTACTTTACATTTTCAATTTGATTATATATATTTGAATTTGTTTTTATATTTTGGACTCTAATTATGTAATGTTGTTGTGTTGTTGTGACAGAAAGAGTTTGAGATGAACGTCAGCCCCAAGGTAGCTCGAACTATATTGGAAAAAAAATTTCGCAGTATTTTAGAACAGTGAAGTCCACCATGCGCGCGAAATATCTTAAAATTAATGGACAACCTATACCCAAACGTATTGCCCTTGATAACCGTCCTAATGATATTGATAAAATATGGTGGGAGAAGTTTGTAGACATTGAGTATAGTGATAAAAAGAAGGAGCAATGTAAGAAAAATGCTGAAAATAGGGCCAAAAATCCTATCAGTCACACTTTGGGACGAAAACCTTATAGTAGAGTGTATGAAGAAATGGTATGTAGTTTTTTTCATTTTTAATCATTAAGTAATTAGTACATTATATGTCATTAATCATGATTTTGCATGTAGGCAAAGGAAAATCCAACAGAAAAGCTTTCGCGAGTAGCGGCTTGGAAAAGGGCACACACAAAAAGAAAAACTGGGGAGGTGCTTCCATGTGCAGCCGAAAAATATGTAAGTACTATAAAATAGGGATATATTTGGTAATTTCAAGTCATTGGATCAGTTGAATAAAGCACATTATTCACTGTTAACGACAGTTTGTGTTTTCGATCTATGAATGCATATTTCATATGTAGAAAGTTGAAGAATTATAGGTAAAATAATTAGCCAAGGTCACAAACCAGGGTTTCAGTTTTCTTTAGAATTTTTCCTAGCATTTCCATGCATAAATATAGTTATCATTATGATTGGAAATGAATGTAATATGTATATAATGTGCATATATTATTGTATCCATGTCGTATGGCCATCCAAAGTTTTTTTAAATATGATGTATTGTTAATCCTTATTGTGTCTGTATGTGAATTCTTGTTGGCGTCTATGCAACCAGTGAGCATGCATTCACCTAGGTGAATCCTTATATATCCAGATAATCTGTTTTGACACAAAGCTTACCTTTCTAAAGAGAAATTCTGGCTCTCTCATAAGTATTCTCTTGCTCTGTTTTATGTCCTCTTCCAGTGTTTGCATCAGTGTTCTAAGACATAAGTTGGTGACCTTTGGTCGTTAATAATATTATCTATATTTTAGGTCATTTACATTGCTAAAAGAATCTAATAGGCTTTGTTGTTGTATGTTATTGGATTACGTTTTGAGCAATCATCCTGGAAATGTTCTTTTCGTTTGCACTACAAAATTTGAAGCTACAAAATTCTGAACTGCAATTATTTGAACTTGAAATGTTATGGAACTGCAATTATTTGAACATCCTGGAAATGCTAGGAAGAATTCTAAAGAAGAATTCTAAAGAAAAATTCTGAATCAAAATTTTATTTGGAAAAAGCCTAGTTAAGTTGCTTCATCATCTTTGGGACTTCTTTGCATCTCTCTTGCAGCCTTCCCAAAGTATCTTGCATATTATCAAAGAGAGCAACATTCATGTTGTTTAGCTTGTATTAGATAATTTTGTCATTCATGAAATGTCAGTTAAAAATGTTTATGAATTTTAGCTTGTATTAGATAATTTTCTGCCAATATGAACTGGATGCCATTCATGTTGTTTAGCTTGTATTAGATAATTTGGACTGAATTTTTGTTTGTTACCATGGAAATACAGGCTCAAATTGAAGCGGCAGAAGAGAGGCAAAAATTACAAGCAAGTCTTAATGGTACCGATGGTATCACAAGCTTAGAAGGCTTTGAAAGTGATCCTATTGCTGAAGTTTATGGGTCAGAGAAAAAGAAGAGTTATTGCCGTGCAATCAGTTCTACCTCTTCTGCAAAGCAAGTGAAAATGATACAAGCTACAAAAGCAATAACCGGTCAAAGAGACATTGAAGACCTTCGTACGTGGAAAATGGAATTACAAAACCAAATGAATGACGCTATGGCCAAGATTAATTCGATGGCTTCTGCATTTTTGAGTATGCAACAAAATATGAATGTGCAACCAAATCAATTCGAAGGCAATGGGACACCAAGGACTGAAGTTGCCTCCAACACAGAGAAGACTCCAGTTGGTCCCAATACCGACGATGACAATGTCGCTACCCCTGCCGTCCCAAACAACAACGTTGGATCGTCTTCCAAAGGAAAGAAAAATGTGATCTTACTTTCACAAAATTTGAAGGAGGAGGTGGCGAAGGGATATCTTGCAACACGCGCCATTTGTCATCATAGGGAGGTGCTACAAGATGTAGAGGATGTTGTTTGGGTGACAGAGATAATAGATCCGGATGCACTAATTTTTGATGGTCCACAGAATGGCAATTACAAGCTTTGTGATATAGCTGACGGAGGTTTTGTGATTTGGCCAAAGTATCGCGTGCGAAATATGTAATTTTTTTTTTACTTTCGACAGTTATGGTATCAACTCTATTGAACTTTATGTTATTTAGAATATGGTTGGTAATCTTGAATGTTTACTTAAAGGTTATGGCATTATAATTTGATGATCTATAATATGGTTGAATATGGTTGGTAATCTGGAATGTTTACTTACAGGTTATAATATATGACATTATTTTGAATATTGTTGAACTATATTGAAATGTTTACTTACAGATTATGGCATTATTTAGAATATGGTTGAACTCTATTGAAATGTTTACATATTTGATGGTATATAATATTAATGTTGGTAATCTGGAACTTCAAGTACATGTTATGGCATTATTATACCAACGTTTATAGTTGTTACTAAATTTATTTTTCCAACGGTTTGCTACCATTAGGAAAGTGAATTTGCCAACGGTTGTTTACCGTTAGAACTTTTCGTTTTCCAACAGTTATTTTCCGTGAGGAATTGTAATGTCCCAACGGTTTTTTACCGTTGGTAACCTAAATTTACCAACGGTTTTTTACCGTTGGTAAACAAAATTTACCAACGGTTTTTTACCGTTGGTAAACGAAATTTACTAACGCTTTTTTACCGTTAGTAAATA
Source organism: Iris pallida (assembly GCA_029216955.1). Classification (NCBI taxonomy): domain Eukaryota; kingdom Viridiplantae; phylum Streptophyta; class Magnoliopsida; order Asparagales; family Iridaceae; genus Iris; species Iris pallida. Next base: position 1,549,456 of record JANAVB010009998.1, on the reverse strand, counting down.
TTCCTAACACCGTACTTCTAACGGTAAAAAACCGTTAGCAATAATTTTTCTAACGCTTATAGTCGTTGGGAAATGACTATTTTGGTGTTGTGGGAGCCGTTATCAAACCTCACTTCAACTTCTCAAATGATTCCTGACACTCTGCTGTCCAAGCAAACTGCAGATCCTTGCGGGTCAACTGGGTCATCGGCGCCGAAATCCTTGCAAAATCTGAAACGAATCGCCGGTAGTAGCCGGCTAATCCAAGGAAGCTGCGAACCTCTGCCACTGAGCTAGATACTGGCCACGTCTCGATAGCCACAATCTTCTGGGGATCTACTTCCACTCCTCCTCGGGTAATGATGTGACCCAAGTACGAAATGCGATCGAGCCAGAACTCGTATTTACTGAACTTGGCGTACAACTGATGCTCCCTAAGCGTCTGAAGGACGATTCTGAGATGCTGCTCATGCTCTGCTTCGCTCTTGCTGTAGACCAGGATATCATCTAGGAACACGATCACAAACTGATCCAAGTAAGGCATGAAAATGCGATTCATGAGGTCCATGAATACGGCTGGCGCATTGGTTGCTCCAAAAGGCATAACAAGGAACTCCCAATGTCCATACCTAGACCGGAAAGCTGTCTTCGGAATGTTCTGCTCTCTGACTCTGATCTGGTGGTATCCTGACCGCAAGTCTATCTTCGAAAATACTGAAGCCCTCTTGAGTTGATCAAACAAGTCATCTATCCTCGGGAGAGGGTATCTGTTCTTGATTGCCATCGAATTCAAGGTACGATAATCTATACATAACCTGGACGTACCATCCTTCTTCTTCACAAGAAGCATCAGGGCTCTCCAAGGCGATCCACTTGCACGGATGAATCCCTTGGTCCTGAGTTCTTCAATCATCTTGTACAAATCTTCAACTCTGAAGGCGCCATCCTGTAGACTCGCTCTGATACTGGTGTTGTCCCGGGGATCAAGACTATAGTGAACTCAATCTTCTGCTCTAGCGGCATCCCTGGAAGTTCCTCTGGAAAGACATCTGGAAACTCTTCAACTATCCGGGGTAACTGTACTGCTACTGCCATCCGCAATACTGGGGGAGATGGCTCCACTGCGCCTCTGGAAAATGAAAACTCTGACTCGCCTGGAATACTAAAGACAACCCTGCCAACATGGCGGTCTATCCTAGCATACTGGTTCCTCAACCAATCCATGCCTAAGACTACATCATAGTCTGCCATAGGGAACTCTATGAATCTAGCAGGGAACTCTCTACCGCTAACTACGATCCGACCCGAGGAAAACACTCGATCTACTCCCACAAGACCATTACCAGTAAGTATATTGAGCCTTACTGATAATGACTCTGGCTCCAATCCTATCCGTGTCGCGAATCGTACAGACATGAATGAATGCGATGCACCAGAATCAAATAATATCAATGTTGGAGAGGAGTTGACGAGAATAGTACCTGCCACTACCTCACCTGGTGCAAATTCTTCTTCCATAGTCATCATCATTGCCTGACCTTGTCCTCTAGCTGCGGGTCCTCTCTGCTGGAAACCTCTCTGCCTGCTCTGCACTTGGGCTTGGGTATACTTGTCACGCCCCGCTCCCAGAATACGGCGAGCCGAGTACGTAACAACATCCCCAGGCTACGCGACATACGAATACTCCAGTATCCATATTCGCGATTGTCGCCCGTAGATTATCAGAATGGAAAATACAAGGAATTACTAAGTACATTTCATTGATATAAACTATAATTATTATACATCAATTGTTCCTCAGAGTACATTATATACAAGTTATTTACATCAAATAGATAAAATACATCTAACTGTCCTCCAAGTGTTGTTGGCCGTTTCTTGAGATTCTCCAGATAGTCTACGCCTCGTCCTTGTTACCATTAGGCAGATGTAGCATTTCTGCAGGAGCGTCTTCTTTCCTAGTGAACAAAACTAGGTCGTCAATACGACGAGCAAGCCCTCGGTCAAAGGAGCAAGTTATGAAGGTGGAATGATAAGGCAGGTAAATACAAAATAGAGTAAACTTGATCATTTTAAAGCTCATACATATAATACTAGTCAAGAAGCGAGTCGTTCTCACATTAATGTCACAAGGACACAAAAACAAACTTTCTAAATCTAAATGCAAATTTAGAGAAACTCTCTGGATCACACACCCACGCCTAGCATCTCTACAATAATCCCATTGGCCCGGGATCAGGCTCGCACAAAACGGGTGGTGCTTAGATTCTCCAGCCGTCTGCACTATCACATATTGATGTGATTAAACCAGGATAGCATCATGAGTTAGTTCCGAATCATCTGGCTCGAATCATAAAATCATGAGCTATAAAAGGAAGTTCGTATGACTTGAACTTTTCCAAGAATATCGAACCCATTCATTAGTAGTCTGAGCTGAAACTCAGGGCATAGATGCCTAATGAATTTAATACAAATGGATAATCTGAGCTGAAACTCAGGGCATAGATACCCCATTGCAAAATACGTGATAGATGCAAATGGATAATCTGAGCTGAAACTCAGGGCATAGATGCCCCATTGCAAAACAAGAAGGTGAGCTAAGCCTCACCCCGGTGAAGATCGCGCGGCCGCACGAACACCGTAACAGGGACTGATCAGTATGAAAAGTGTAAAATCATATTGCAAAGAAGTCAGCCGGGTGTGATCCAGGTTTCTCTCCCAAACCCCATGCAACCTAATCTAGTCATTCGTATTTCTTAGGAACCATCCTTTAAACGGGAGTCTTAAAAGTCAAGTCAAATTCAAGTAATAGTTTCGTACTTGCCGAAACTAATATAGTCCAAGAAATATTTGGAGCCAAGGCAATTCCAAGGTGTCTTATTGGACAATGATTTCCAAGAATCCCTCCGATGTCATAGTACCGGAGAATGATGGTTCCAATGATCTAGAACTTTAGTCAAAAATTCCTAAAAGTCCGAAAGCTCGGAAAAGACTATCTCCGAAATTTCTCAAAAATTTTGGCAGAGTCTCCTTTGTATTTGCTGACCCGGAAATAAATCCGATACAAGTAAACACAAAAGAATAATATATGGGTACGCCGACCCCCTCGGTGGAGCAAACCTCAACACCGGCCACGCAATATATATATATATATAGATACCAGGGTACGCCGACCCCTTCGGTGGAGCAACCCTCAACACCGAAACCACGCAGTATATGCGAAATATAAAACAACATAAATACTATGTGAATTAGAGAAACAATGTTTCAACTTAAATCAAATGATGATACATTGGTCTCAACTACAATTTCAATTTAAAAGAGGTATTCGGTACGTCGATATGTATACCTAAGTTGTAGTGTAATCTACTCTCGTATCTAAGGTTGATTACAACCCAAGAGTGCAAAATATTAACCCAAGGTTACATCATCAAGTCACGTATGTGTCCGGGTGTCAAAATAATTGTTTTCTTGATAAATAGAGTGGGAATTACTTTAATTAAGTATGCTTTAATTTCTGGACAGAATTAACATAATATAGATAAATATCAAATAATTTCATAAAACCTTATTTTGAAGATACTTATATGTATTTTCATGAAGGACAACCATAGTAAACCAAGTTCTTCTTGAAATTAGTATGCATGTATGTATATATGGACTTTGTAAGGGAAATGACTTTTTAAAACATATATTTAAACAAGTTAATCATGCTATATAAATATGGACATAATTGAAATGCATGTTAAAATTATAAATTCCTCAATCCTATATGTCCAAGTTAACATATGCAACTACAATCCATGTTAAGGAATGTGGGAACCATATGCATGGTTTATTGCAAATTCAAGAATTGATGTAAAGTGTCCATAATTTATCTTCTACCAAATGTTAGGCTCAACGTCCCTCACATTATTCAAAGGTCAGTTTTTATCCACAATGTTAAAAATTCCAGATTTTTAATTAAGACTAGAATAGCATGAAAATAATCAAGAAGGGTGTAGAGAGCTTGCCTTGCTTTGTAGTGGTTCTTCCTCTTGAAGAATTCCTCCAAAACCCACAATCAGGATCCTAGGTCATAAAATTGGAATTTGGGTTAAATCTCAAACTCTAGAAATAATGTTAGAAGGAAGTTGAGAGGAGGAAGGAAGATGAAGTAGAGGAAGAGGAGAAGTAAAAGGAGGTGGAGAAGTGGAAGGGGGGTTGGTCGGCCGGCCGGCTGGCCGGCGGCGGCCGACGGCAGCAGCCGCGGAAGCAGCCGCAGCAGCAGCGCAATGTATGTGGCGGCAGCAGCAGCAGCTTAAGCAGTAGCGACAGCAGCAAATGGGGAGAGGGGAAGAGAAGAAGAAAGTGAGGAGGAAAAAGGAAAGAAGAAGAAAGGAGAAGAGGGAGCTCACCTGGACTTGGGAAGGAGAAGGATTAAACTCTCTCTCTTCTCTTTTCCAATAAAAGGATGAATTAAATTAGGATTTACCAATTTGCCCTTTTGGGCTAGTCATGAGGAAGGAATGACATTTGTCCTCCTTGCTATATGCATGATAGCCACATAATCCTTGGGTAGAAAATGCAAAAGAATGAATTTGCATGAGGACCAAGTAGGTTTCAAATGCAAATATAAAATAATACTTCATGTAATTATTATAAATAATTTTGAAAAAAAGGAAAACTTGAATATTTTAAATAAAATATTTATAATTATATGTTTAAAATTTTGGGTTATGACACTCTACCCACCTTACAAAAATTTCGTCCTCGAAATTTAAATTCAAAGATAAGCTTCTCAAAATAATTATAGAGAAAACAGAATTTTACCCACTTTACAAGGATGAAGTAATAATTTAAACGAAATATCTTCAAAATCATATTCAATAAAAGTTTTATAAAAATTTGGAAAGTATGGAAATACTTGAAACCATCAATATTATTGAAACTCCATAAAATCAATAAAATTGTCAGATACCACAACCGGGTATGTTCTACAGAATCAAAACCATATCCCTCATCTCTCGTTTTCCTGACGTGATAAGTAATCTTGTGCCTCGCCATTGCGCGTATGGCTGCAATCAAGATACCGCTTCACTATCAGGATTCATGGCTGCACTTTCTTGCTACCACGCCATTGAATGAGTAGGAATTATGATTGTGAAGTAGCTTTACAGGTCATGATATTCTTAGTAATCCAAAATATATTCAAAAGCAATACTTAATTTTCAACATCTTGATTACTTATCATAGTATCAAAAGAAATATGTAATATACATAAGTAAACTCATATATCTAATATTATCAAAAGACCACATGTTACTTTAAATTATTCAGGTCAATGAATATCAAATCCAAACGGTAGTAAAACAAAGTCAAAATCTAAGTATCAAATTTTGAAATCCATCACGGAAAGTAATCATGTCATGATCCCCGAAATTTTGTTAACTTCTTGAATCATGTTTAGAGAATATGTGCCTCGCCAATTTGGATGGCCAGTCCGAATGGCTGCAACAACTTCTCGTTTCACAATTCAATTGAAAGATTTTGTATTCTGGACACAATAAACAAATTTTCATTCATATGAAATTCAATTTCAGAAAGTCCAATAAAATATTGTTTCACAAGAAATCCAATAAAATACTAAGTAGGAAATACATATCTAGATATTTAGATGGAAGACGATTCCCCAAAACTCGGGGATACTGCTGGAATGGAATTGGATTAAAAGAGAAGATACAATTCTAGATTCAAATTGGCAAACCTTGGATAAAACAAGATAATTGAGAAATTTAGAGAGAAAGCTGAGAATTTGTAAAGATAGATATATGAAATTTGATAAGGATGGGGACGAGTCAAGATTTAGGGATGGATAAAAATCAAAACTGAGGAGTCGAGCTATACTTTAGAAGTTATATATATATATATAATATATAATATGTATATCATGTCTATACCTCAAACAAGATACTACTAGTACTAAAGTACCAATATCCCTTCTAAGCTATATTTGTATATATTTCAATCCTACAGGACATAATATACCCACTCTAAATAGAAGTCCGTAGTCCTCATTGGCCTATTGGATTGACAGTCCTTATTTTCTTTACTACTACTAATTATACATAGTTCTAGATAAATCAAGTCTTAAGATTTACTAAGGATACCTAATACAAGATCCTTAAGAAATTTTTTTTTTTGCACTTTTACCAATGTACTCTTAATAAGAATACTCGTCTAATTCTCTATAATTCATTTTAACCAAAATTTCGAGGCATATCTATCCTTATACTACCCATGGCTTCCTGAATATCATATATTCCTGTAATGGCAATCTCAATTTAGGATTCCAAATTATATGAAATCACTATAGAACATCCATTAAGTAAGGACCTATAGGACAACGGAATGAAACACAATCTAGGGATGAAACTTGTGCAATATTCCCTAACCTACGGTTCTTTGTAGACTTTTCCTAAGAATGTCTTAGGTTTATAGCTTACTTATATAGGTCTCCTTAAAACTTGGCCTGCATCATATCCTAGATTTTCCAAATAAAACTCCAAGTTAGTACCTTCCACAAGTATCCCAAATAAAAGCATAATAGGTAGGTCAAATAGCATAGCAAATAATACTAATCTATGCAGTATCATTAATTCTTCCTACTATTTCCGATAGTGCCCATCCTCAGGTAATTATTCTTAAGAGAATCTCTAGGGTGTGATTGAAATCTAGGTTTTAACCTATATAAATTTCTAATACTTTTAACCTTAACCTACCCCTTTACCCTGTACTTTCCATTCTTTGCAGACCTGCATGGGCCACCAACAAAAAGACGTGTCACGCCCCGCTCCCAGAATACGGCGAGCCGAGTACGTAACAACATCCCCAGGCTACGCGGCATACGAATACTCCAGTATCCATATTCGCGATTGTCGTCCGTAGATTATCAGAATAGAAAATACAAGGAATTACTAAGTACATTTCATTGATATAAACTATAATTATTATACATCAATTGTTCCTCAGAGTACATTATATACAAGTTATTTACATCAAATAGATAAAATACATCTAACTGTCCTCCAAGTGTTGTTGGCCGTTTCTTGAGATTCTCCAGATAGTCTACGCCTCGTCCTTGTTACCATTAGGCAGATGTAGCATTTCTGCAGGAGCGTCTTCTTTCCTAGTGAACAAAACTAGGTCGTCAATACGACGAGCAAGCCCTCGGTCAAAGGAGCAAGTTATGAAGGTGGAATGATAAGGCAGGTAAATACAAAATGGAGTAAACTTGATCATTTTAAAGCTCATACATATAATACTAGTCAAGAAGCGAGTCGTTCTCACATTAATGTCACAAGGACACAAAAACAAACTTTCTAAATCTAAATGCAAATTTAGAGAAACTCTCTGGATCACACACCCACGCCTAGCATCTCTACAATAATCCCATTGGCCCGGGATCAGGCTCGCACAAAATGGGTGGTGCTTAGATTCTCCAGCCGTCTGCACTATCACATATTGATGTGATTAAACCAGGATAGCATCATGAGTTAGTTCCGAATCATCTGGCTCGAATCATCGAATCATGAGCTATAAAAGGAAGTTCGTATGACTTGAACTTTTCCAAGAATATCGAACCCATTCATTAGTAGTCTGAGCTGAAACTCAGGGCATAGATGCCTAATGAATTTAATGCAAATGGGTAATCTGAGCTGAAACTCAGGACATAGATGCCCCATTGCAAAACACGTGATAGATGCAAATGGGTAATCTGAGCTGAAACTCAGGGCATAGATGCCCCATTGCAAAACAAGAAGGTGAGCTAAGCGTCACCCCGGTGAAGATCGCGCGGCCGTACGAACACCGTAACAGGGACTGATCAGTATGAAAAGTGTAAAATCATATTGCAAAGAAGTCAGCCGGGTGTGATCCAGGTTTCTCTTCCAAACCCCATGCAACCTAATCTAGTCATTCGTATTCCTTAGGAACCATCCTTTAAACGGGAGTCTTAAAAGTCAAGTCAAATTCAAGTAATAGTTTCGTACTTGCCGAAACTAATATAGTCCAAGAAATATTTGGAGCCAAGGCAATTCCAAGGTGTCTTATTGGACAATGATTTCCAAGAATCCCTCCGATGTCATAGTACCGGAGAATGATGGTTCCAATGATCTAGAACTTTAGTCAAAAATTCCTAAAAGTCCGAAAGCTTGGAAAAGACTATCTCCGGAATTTTTCAAAAATTTTGGCAGAGTCTCCTTTGTATTTGCTGACCCGGAAATAAATCCGATACAAGTAAACACAAAAGAATAATATATGGGTACGCCGACCCCCTCGGTGGAGCAAACCTCAACACCGGCCACGCAATATATATATATATATATATAGAAACCCGGGTACGCCGACCCCTTCGGTGGAGCAACCCTCAACACCGGAACCACGCAGTATATGCGAAATATAAAACAACATAAATACTATGTGAATTAGAGAAACAATGTTTCAACTTAAATCAAATGATGATACATTGGTCTCAACTACAATTTCAATTTAAAAGAGGTATTCGGTACGTCGATATGTATACCTAAGTTGTAGTGTAATCTACTCTCGTATCTAAGGTTGATTACAACCCAAGAGTGCAAAATATTAACCCAAGGTTACATCATCAAGTCACGTATGTGTCCGGGTGTCAAATAATTGTTTTCTTGATAAATAGAGTGGGAATTACTTTAATTAAGTATGCTTTAATTTCTGGACAGAATTAAAATAATATAGATAAATATCAAATAATTTCATAAAACCTTATTTTGAAGATACTTATATGTATTTTCATGAAGGACAACCATAGTAAACCAAGTTCTTCTTGAAATTAGTATGCATGTATGTATATATGGACTTTGTAAAGGAAATGACTTTTTAAAACATATATTTAAACAAGTTAATCATGCTATATAAATATGGACATAATTGAAATGCATGTTAAAATTATAAATTCCTCAATCCTATATGTCCAAGTTAACATATGCAACTACAATCCATGTTAAGGAATGTGGGAACCATATGCATGGTTTATTGCAAATTCAAGAATTGATGTAAAGTGTCCATAATTTATCTTCTACCAAATGTTAGGCTCAACGTCTCTCACATTATTCAAAGGTCAGTTTTTATCCACAATGTTAAAAATTCCAGATTTTTAATTAAGACTAGAATAGCATGAAAATAATCAAGAAGGGTGTAGAGAGCTTGCCTTGCTTTGTAGTGGTTCTTCCTCTTGAAGAATTCCTCCAAAACCCACAATCAGGATCCTAGGTCATAAAATTAGAATTTGGGTTAAATCTCAAACTCTAGAAATAATGTTAGAAGGAAGTTGAGAGGAGGAAGGAAGATGAAGTAGAGGAAGAGGAGAAGTAAAAGGAGGTGGAGAAGTGGAAGGGGGGTTGGTCGGCCGGCCGGCTGGCCGGCGGCGGCCGGCGGCAGCAGCCGCGGAAGCAGCCGCAGCAGCAGCGCAATGTATGTGGCGGCAGCAGCAGCAGCTTAAGCAGTAGCGACAGCAGCAAATGGGGAGAGGGGAAGGAAGAAGAAAGTGAGGAGGAGACTTGGGAAGGAGAAGGATTAAACTCTCTCTCTTCTCTTTTCCAATAAAAGAATGAATTAAATTGGGATTTACCAATTTGCCCTTTTGGGCTAGTCATGAGGAAGGAATGACATTTGTCCTCCTTGCTATATGCATGATAGCCACATAATCCTTGGGTAGAAAATGCAAAAGAATGAATTTGCATGAGGACCAAGTAGGTTTCAAATGCAAATATAAAATAATACTTCATGTAATTATTATAAATGATTTTGAAAAAAAGGAAAACTTGAATATTTTAAATAAAATATTTATAATTATATGTATAAAATTTTGGGTTATGACAATACTGCTGCTGGTTCTGCTGATGAAATGCCTGGGCCTGAGGCAACAATGGCCTCGGGTACTGCTGCTGCTGCATAGGTGTTGGTCCCCTAACCGATGGACTGGTTAGGTTGAAAGAGGACGAACTACCCCTATTCGGGCAGGCTCCTATCTTGTGATCTGCCGCTCCACAAGCCAGGCACAATCCCTGCGCCCTGCGACAATCTGCCACCACGTGTCCTGGCTTCCCGCAATGAGAACATCCCATCGCGGAAGTCTGCTTCTGCTTCTGCTGCTGCGGGTACGTCGGGGTTGAATGCTGAACCGACGTCACTGAGGTCGCCCACCTCGGAGTTCCAATGGTCAAACCCCTTGCTGCCGCGGCTGGAGTTGATGATTGGTGCATCTGATTGTGGGACCGCTTCCTACCTCCGGTCCTATCCACGATCCTCTGGGAGGTGTACTCGTGCCTCCTAGCTTCCCTCAATACTGCATCGAACGTCTGGTGCTCGAACTGCTCAACTGCCAACAAGATCTCCAAATGCAGCCCCTGCTGGAACCGCTGGGCCCTATCAAACTTGGTTGCCACCAAGGTGGGGAAAAACCTACTGAGTCTAGAAAACTCAGATGCATAATGGTCGACCGTTCTGCCTCCTTGCTTCAAGTTGGTAAATCTCGTCTGTAGGTCGTACCGAGCTACAACATCAAAATACTTCGTCTGGAATCTTTCTCTAAACATCGTCCAAGTAACCGGCGCCGCTAATCCCACGGCCTGCGTCGTCTACCAACTGTGAGCTAAGTCTAGCAACTGTAGGCGTACCACCGCCACCTTCTCATTCTCAGGTGTCTTAGCTGCTTCCAGAACCACCTCGGTATCCTAAAGCCAAGCGTCCGCGACAATCGCATCTTCGCTGCCGTCGAAAAATGGAGGGTTCAAGCGCTTGAAGCTGTTGGCCGCGCTGTTCCCTGGATGACCGCCTCTGGTCAAAGCATCTGCCACTGCCAGGTGTAAGGCGTCTCCTCTACGATCCTGGGAAGCTATCAAGGTCCTGATGAGACCTACCAAGGTGCCATCATCAGGCTCGGCAGGTCGAACGGGCTGAACTGGGGGCTCTCCTCCGGAAGGTACAACTCTGGAGGCTACTCCGGAATGCTGGGCTTGATCTCCGGGTTGCTGCTGGTCCACGGGAAGTGCTCCACCTTGCTGATCGGCGGGGTTAGGTACAGTGCCGCTGAAGAAGACGACACAGGGAAACAATAAGGAAGGACCATGACAGATCAACGATACAAGCATGCGATCAGGTCAAGATTCTTAGGGATTTAAAGATAGGAGTAAAGATCAAGGGCGAATACTGATTGAGACATCTATTAGGTAAACCATCACATTCTTGAATGCCAAGACCTGCATGGGCCACAATTTAAACCATGTGACGCTCCAGAACCAGAATACTGGAGAGCGGGGGCGTACATAGCCAGCTATGTATATTGAAATAGAATCCACCTCGCTATACGGTCACAGCTGTCTAGAAATATGAGGGTTTACTACAAGCCAACGGTCTCTTAAGGTCAAGCCTATTGTCTCAATCTTAAGCAAGTAATATAGTTACAAGATGTTAGACCACCAAATATACAATAAAAGGCGTCCCAAATATTACATATTCAGCTGATCATGAAGCTAGTCATACAAAATGCGAGGACTAGCAAAAGTTAAGTCATACATGATCAACCCTAGGATTTGTTAATCATGTTTATAGCCCGTAGGCAGACAGTAAGTAAATATGCTTCGAGCTAAAAGGTGCTCGTCGGCTAAATGCCTCAAAAGAATAATTTTACAGTGTAGTGAGCGAAACAAAATAGAAAACCCATTCGTAGCCCGGGTTCCTTCTAGTCGCCACCATTGGGCTGGAGGTTCGGTAGATCCTCGGGTGCTGCTCCGAAATCTGGCCACACAAAAGCAGCTGGGTCAAACCCCAGAAAGAGCAAGTACCACAAAGGAGGCCACGAAATAAGAATAAAAGTCAGCATATCAGAGCATAAGAAATAGAAGAAAAGTATAAGTAATAAAGAGTACAAAAGGACAATAAACGACTAGGGACGTGGACCATTCCGGGAGCCAGGTTACAACCCTTAAACCAAACAAGGACCGGAATCGTAACCCTTCGCCTGAATAGCACTTTGTCTCTATCCATTTATTATTAAAGATAAGTAAAACAATCATGATCAGGGGTACCAGGTACAGGGACTAAACGAGACTTAGACAAGGCTGGACACCATCCATTCACAAACGGCCAAGCAATTACTACGGCTTACTACTTAACTAACTAGGGTTATCACAAGCCTAGTTACTAGCAAGATACAAATGAGAAATATCCAGTCCCAAGCCCTGCAGACTATCCAGTTATCCTTTCGCGGGTTGAGAGTATGGTTGGGTACATTGCCCGGGAGATAATGTACCCTTAGGTGACTTAGAGGGTGCAACACATGACAGTGTGCTGGAAATGTGCCCTACTCGCTGGCAGGCTACAAGTCCGTTTAAAGTGCCCAGATAACGAGATCGTCTGTGACTGGAAATTCTTCATGAACTATAGTTTGATCTAGTAATTAGCCTAATCCATATTCAGTGCGAATCCCTGACCGTGGTAACCAGGGAGTCACGTCCTAGACATGATGCAAGACAAGGCAAGTGGATTGCATAAAGCAGCAAGAATGAACACCCACGGCGTCAGAGTTGATTATATGAGTCAAGTTAGCCATCGCAATAGCATCAAGTCAAGTCAAGTTACAAGTCAGGTTACAAGTTACACGTCAGGAGTGCGCCGCCACGGGCCACTATCAAGTTATCCAGTACCAAGATTAATTATGAATCACATGTTACAAGTTAAGAGCGCACCCCATCGGGTCACTACTAAGGAGATCAGAAAGTACTAGAATCATAAATCACAGAAATCACAAAAATCGTACTAGTCATAAGCAAAACACCGAAAACCGTGCCAGGCCGTGTTGGGTCAGGACAGTCGTGTTGCTGGAACAAGATCTCAAGAGTCCAATCCACAAAAGAGAAGTCAAGTCCAAGGAATAAAACCAAACCATCATGGGCAAGTGGGTTACGTTGGGGTTAGATTGCGCTAGGGTCGAACTGCGCATGAGTTAAACTGCGCAGAAAATAAACTGCGCATGAGTTGAACTGTGCAGGAAATGAACTGCGCATGAGTTGAACTACGCATGAAGTGAACTGCGCATGAGTTGAACTGCGCAGGAAATGAACTCCGCATGGCCTTGCGCTAAAGAGCGCTGGCCGAGGGTCATCTTCTCTATCAGGCCGAGGGAAAACCCAAGAATCACCAAAATTTCCAAATCTCATAACTTAGCCAAATCAAAACGAAATTTGAATTTTCAAAGTTCTAACTTGTGTAAAATTGAATTCTCTTCCACATGGAAGCCTCAAAACAAGGAAAAATCTAAGTTTAATAGATCAAAACTAAGAAAAACCGAAAATGATTAAAACTTAGATCTAGAAAAATGGAAGCTCCAAATCAAAAAATGCCAAGTTCTAATGTTGTTCACCATGGCCTAATCTAGACAAATAAAATGGGGTGCTTATTTGGTGGCAAGGTGCACTTGCCTATGGTGTTGGTAGAGGAAGGAAGAAGAAGATGAAGAAAATTAATGGAAGTTATGAGGAGAGAGAAATTTAGGTGGAATTTTAATGAGGAAGGGTGTGTTGTGTTGAGGGTGGAGGTTAGCTAAGGTAGTCCAATGCAAACCAAACCAAACCAAACCAATTTCTTCTCCACAAAATAAAACCCAGCCAGGTCCAAAACCCGTTTTACGAGAAAACAAGAATCCGCAAGTTAAACCAAAACAGAATTACAGGCCAGAATCCGAGAAAATAAAATACAGGTCCGAAATACATATAAGTCTAATCAAAATACGTATTCCGAAATACGGGCATTATAGAATTGGACACTTCAATGTGGAAAAGTAATTTTTCTTTCCAGTAATTTTTCTTTTCTTTAGAAAATTACAACTTAGGGGTCTTCCGGATCCATTGAACACTTCAATGTGGAAAAGTGATTCCATATATAATGGAAAGGGGAACCGAATTGGACAACATTAAATGGGACAGCAGATCTGCTCCTCTAATTTTACTTCAATTGGGAATCACTTTTCTTTCCTCCTCAATTTTTTTGGCACACAAACACAAGAAAGTAATCACTTTCTTTTTCCAACCCGATGATTCCGCAAACCAAACGAGGCCCTAAAGTTTATATTTTTATAGAAACTTATAACACTAACTACCCTTATGTTATACTAACATTATAAAGAAGAGAGGTGGTCGGTAGGGCCGGTCCTAGCTCAGGACAGTCAGGGCGACCGTCCAGAACCCACGGATTAGGATGATCCAAAAATATCAGTTTAAACATATATATACTAATAATTTTATATTTAAAATATAATTAATATGTATCATTGGCCTCTCTTAATGTAAAAAAAATATGGTGTAGTGTTTTTAATGTTAAATTTGTACATTAAAGGTCCGTAGTTCAGTTCTTTGGGAAAATATTTTTTTTTAATTTATATTTATTTTATTATTATTATTATTTATTATGTATGGGGACTCAATTTTAGAAGTTCGTCTTAGACCCCCATAAGTTTAAGTCAATTACGATGGTCAGTGTAATTATTTTCAAAATAGACGTAGTCCATGTAATTGTACTACTCATGAAATATAGAAAGAGTCATTGTATTATTAGTAATTAAACTACTTTTTGAATAAAATAAAAATATTTGTATATAATGATATAATATAATTAAATTACAAAAAAAAGAGAAAACATTTGAAAAAAACCAGAAGATGTAATGTATCATGTGGTAACGGCATGAATGCACACAATTTCAAAAAAAGAAGAAAAAAAATACTACTGACAAAAAATATTTTCAAATCTCCACACCCCTCGAATGCGGTTTAGTTATAGGATCTCCTATGATATTAGAGTTTAGATTTCTATATTGTCCAATGTTAGAATAGATCTCTATTTACACTATTTGCCCAAAATTAGTCTAAATGGAGAAGTAAACTCTAGTATCAAAATATTATATGAGATCCTATAACTAAAAAATCCAAAAAAAATTAAGCCCACGCACAAATTTTGCGTACCCATATTGCTATTGGTAACGACAACATTATATTGCCAATAACAATAGCGTTTTTTTTTTTGAATTTTCTAAAACCTATTATGTTATTTCTAAGTTAATGGGTAAATATTACTTTTGATCACCCAATGTTTAAAAAATTTAAGTTTTATCCATGACCAAATATATATATGGAGAGTGACTGAAACTTAAACATTTGAAACATTCACAAAAAATAATATTTACCCATAATTTAATTATAATATATTATTCTATAAGAATTTTTTTTGGGTGATATGTTATCAAACTATCAAGAGCACGAAAGAAAACTCTCCCAACAAGTAGTCATAAATTTCATCTTACTTTTTAATCATATTGAGAACAGAAAATTTCATAGAGGGTAAAGAAATTTACCAAAATTATAGAAAAAGTGAGAAGTTTAAGAAAATTTCAATTTGGGTAACGGAGCGACAAGTCCCATGGCGCGAGAGTACTTGGCAGGAGAACAAAAAGGGCGCGCCATCACCGATGGCGCGCTGTGTAGCGACAACAAAGTCTGAGAGATAAGTCTGACAAAGTAAGTCTGGTCAAGTCAAAGCGCTATCACGTCAAAGGAAGCTCCATCGTTGATGGCACGCGCTGGCCGAGGGGGTCAGTATGGTGTCCGGATGCGCCATCACGTCGATGGCGCGCGCTGGCAGAGGGGGGGGTTCAGTGCGTTGGTGTTGGTGTCTGCGTTGGGGTTTGGGGTGGGGTAGCAGAGAGCGCCATCAATGATGGCACGCCATCAGTTTGCTCACCTTCACGGGTGGGGGTCAGCGGCTGGTCAGTGCGTTTGGGTTTGGGATGGCAGGATGGCGCGTTGGAGCACGCGTATAAGAGTTTTGGAGGGAAAAAATTTGGGGGAGTCTCGTTGGGAAGGGAAATTTTTTTGGCTGGATCTCGTTCCCCTCTTCTTTATAAATTTCTCCTTCTTTCTTCTTCTTCACATAATTTAGGCCGAACCTCTTCCTCTTGTTCTTCATCCTCATCTTCATCTTCATCCTCCTCTTTTTCATGTAAGTAACTCTTGAACAAAATTAAATTATGATTTTATTTGAATATTTGTATTACTAATTGTATTTTCGAAAAAATGTAACAGATGGCTCAACCGAATGACAGATTTATTCCCGGGGGACCGATTACAGAAGTCGTCAAACAGGAAAGACAAATTCATATATCTAAGTTGGTTTTTGAGGGGAAGGTAAATTTTAAAATGGTAACTCTCATTATTCTGTATTTTTTATTTATTTTACATAAATGTAACAAATAAAATTTGCTTGTAGTTATATGATTATCCTCCCGAGGCTCGAACACGAGAGCATGAAAGTTGGAGGAATCAGAGAAGGTATCAGACATGGGAGTTAAATGCTGCTCAAAAGCAGTTGGTGCGTTCATTTGGGTTTTATTATCTGGATAAAATTTAAATTTTAGTCCACGATGTTCACCTCATTTTTAGTCTCGCTGAGCGTTGGTGGCCTCAACGCAACGCATTTCAGTTGCCTGTTGGTGAAATGACAATCACACTCTGGGATGTCGAAAATATTCTAGGATTACCTATTACAGGTGAACCAATATATTTTGATACACATTTAAATCCGTGTGAAATAGTCAGGAGATATCTAGGCATTACGCCCCCTGCGGACCTAGGAGCTAGGAGTTTTGTCACGATAACTTGGCTTTGGGGTAACTTTATGGATTTAGATAGGACTATCGACGGTCCAGTCGCGGTCGATGATTACAGGGTATGTCCCTCCTTGGTAATTTTGGCTAATATTTATTAATTTTAATAGCGAGTTAATTTTAATATGTTAGTTTCATAATTTGCAAATACTTTGCTGTACTAGAGCATATTTGCTCTGTTTGTCCTGGGCAATGTTATTTTCCGACGGACAGGGAAATAGAATAAACGTACGAATGCTACCTTTCTTAGATGATCTTAAAGTACCTACTCGTCATGCATAGGGAGCTGCTACATTAACGTATCTATATGCCAGCTTGACGGAATTTGCAAGATCGAATGGTTCCAAAAATTTGTGTGGGTGCGCGACGCTGGTTCAGGTAATGGAAAATCAATATCTAAATTGATTTCAATTATATATATTTTCTTGAATATCGAATTATTTCTGTCGTAGGTATGGTGCTACGAACATTTTTTTATTGGTCGACCTGTAACCAACATTCCAAGTAATATTAGAATTTTTTCGCTTGCTACGCGATGGGCCACAAATGTAGTGGACCCACATCATAATTTACACAGAGATGTTTGTAACACCCAGTTTTCCAGATGAGGATAATTTTAAAATTTTGTATTATAATTATTATTTATTTATATTTAATTCATATTATAATTCTTGGTGATTTTTAATCTTTTTAAACTATTTAAAATCATGACTTATGATTAGGGTATTTCATTTATCATTTCTAGTTTGAGGGTATTTTTGTCATTTTTGGGGTTATTTGAATTTATTATAATTTATTTGAATTTATGGGAATTTTTAGAATTTATTTTGAAATTGTTTGAATGAGGGTTGACTAGGTTGACTTTGACTAGCAATGACCATGGTAGACTAACCTAGAAACTAAGCCTAGTTGGTGACCCTAGTCTAACTCCTAGTTTGTAACACCCAGTTTGTAACCTAGGTTGACTTTGGACCCACATCATAATTTACACAGAGATGTTTGTAACACCCAATTTTCCAGATGAGAGTAATTTTGAAATTTTGTAATTATAATTATTATTTATTTATATTTAATTCATATTATGATTCTTGGTGATTTTTAATCTTTTTAAACTATTTAAAATCATGACTTGTGATTAGGGTATTTCATTTATCATTTCTAGTTTGAGGGTATTTTTGTCATTTTTGGGGTTATTTGAATTTATTATAATTTATTTGAATTTATGGGAATTTTTAGAATTTATTTTGGAATTGTTTGAATGAGGGTTGACTAGGTTGACTTTGACTAGCAATGACCATGGTAGACTAACCTAGAAACTAACCCAAGTTGGTGACCCTAGTCTAACTCTAGTTAACCTACTTTAGTAATTAGAAATTAGTTTTAAAGTAGGGAGGATTAGTTTGGGTGGAATTAGTCCATGACTAGTGACTTAAGTCAATGACTTATGACTTACCAATTTTAAGTCTAGTGTTTAAGCCTTAGGCCCATGAATTAAGCCCAAGACCAATCCTAACCCAACCATGGCAGCCACTATTAGGTTTTCCTTGCCTATAAGTAGTCTCTTAAGAGTGTTCTTGCCTCTTTTTAGGTTTGCCCTAATTTTGGAGGAGAGATAATTTTCCCTATGCTCAAAATTCCTAATTAATTCGTTTTAGCTCCTTTTTAACCCTAGTCTTTTGCAATAGGATCTAATTTATGTTTATATACTGATTTTGGAGGAGCACCTCAGTTTGCATGCCATTTGGAGATTTGGAGTTGCCATTTGGAATCCCCTCTTTGAAGCTTTTCTTGAGTTTTGATACTCAATAGGTAAATCATCTAAACTCATAGTTTTTCCTGATTTCTTTGCATATAAGGTTAGGTTTTAGGGTTTCCTAGCTGTCCCCAAAATTTGGGCACAATTTGTGTCCATTTCGTGTCCGTATCGGGCACGTATCACAATAGTAATATAGGTGTTTGTAGAAATGCCACTTAGGAAATTATTTTCGTATTTTTGAAAAATAATTGCATAGGTTTGTAGATCTACATGAGTGTATGAATATTTGTGAAGGTTGTATGGTGTTTTGTGTCCGTTTGTGTCGTAATTTTTGACCTGGACACGCAGCACGAGCCATAGGCTGTGTCCTGCCTATCGGGGGATAGAACTCGAGACACAGGACACTTCGAGACCCAAATTTTTGGAGGAAGCAAGGGGCAATGACTGCCACCATGCTCCCAAAATTTGGGAGCATCTCGTGGAGTGTGCGTGGCACAATCGCCCCCGTACTGGCCGTACGTTGTCGCGCGCAGGCGGCTGTGCACGCGCACAGGCGCTGCTGACACGGGGTTCGTGTCGTGCCTATGTGTCACGTGGACACGTTTCAGGCTGACACGAACCTAGCCCAACCCTAGGCGAACCTAGGTGCACACCCACGTGTTGTGTCGTGTCGTGTGTCGTGTCCTAGACAAGAGTGCACGCGTACACGAGACAGCGTGTCTGTGTGTGCACGAGAGTGTTTCCTGATATGTGGACACGCCGTATCTGGCTCTGGGTGACACGAGGGGACTCGAGACACACGTACACATATGTGGCACCTAGTTACCAACCTTTGTTTTGTAATTTTAATGATTATTTGAGTTTGAATTCTCGATATCCTAATTTTCCTGATACTGACTGATACCCTGAATTAAATCTGATTTCTGGTTTTAAATTGTTTCTTTTTAACTGTTTAGATGCTGTTAAATATTGATTTAAAACTCTAAAGTTGTTCTCCTATGATTATTCTAGCTGTATGCAAATTTTGGGATGGTTTGGTCATAATTTGGATTTAATATGGATTTCGAAACCTTGGGTCAAAGGCTGAGAACTGAAACTGAACAGATAAGGAATGTGTTGGTTTTCCTTTCCCTGTTGCACCACTGTACACTCTAATATACACGTAAAATCTGAACTGAATTGTGAATGAATTGATTTCCTTCATTTTCCTTACTGTCCAGAAATGGACTGCTTTCACTCACTCACATTGCACTGAGTTCTCACTCTCACACACATCCTCACATGACTCACACTCTCATATCTCACTGTACACAGGTTCCTACACACTCCTATTGATCACTTGTGACACTCTCACACACACAAGTGTAGGTCACTGATACTACACTGTTCTGTTTTCAGCATCTCATGACACACACCATTACACACACACACACACAAATCATGATATATACACACACACCCCCTATGTTTTCCTGTCACACTGTCTTTCCTCTCTCTTTGACACTCACATACATCCTACCTACACTACACTCACAGGAAACACACACACAACACTCACATGTATACACACTTTGTCTTCCCTCTCTCTATATACATATGTATGAATGAAGATATATAATATATGTACATCTATATGTATATATGTTTTAAGTCTATATATATATATATATATATATATATATATATATATATATATATATATATATATATATATATATATATATATATATATATATATATATTAAAAATATATATATATATATATATATGTGTGTGTGTGTGTGTGTGTGTGTGTGTGATGATTCCTAATGAATATAACTATAACCCATTGTAATATTAAATGTGTATATATATATATATATTCATTAGGAATCATCACACACACACACACACATATATATATATATATATATATATATATATATTTTTATATATATATATATATATATATATATATATATATATATATATATATATATATATATATATAT